>VXAV01001748.1:140345-183547 GCA_013399715.1 Alectura lathami
AGGATCCGCCGTGGGCCTGGCCCCTCTGGGGCCCGCGGCGGCCAGGCGGGTGTCGGCCTGGCGGCGTCCGCTCGGAGCTGTGAGCTGCTCCTGGAGTCCTCCTCTGGCCGGTTTCCCTGCGCCGCGGTAGCCTGGAGCCGCTGCCAGGTTTCTTCAGGAGCGGTCAGGTGCCGGCCCCAAGGCGCTGAGAATAACGGGTCGGAGCGGGGCAGTCGGCCTTCAGAGCGGGGTCCCCGGTGCCCGGCTGGCCGTAAGGCCTTAGCGGGAAGGGGCTGGCCGCCTCGCCTGTAAGCCTGCTCCGGGGCCTGCCCCGGGGCCGTGCAGCTGGTAACGGGGAGAAAGCTGAGTCCTGAGCCGTGGTGTGCTCTGAGCAGTGTTCGCGTTTGGATCCAGCTCTGCACGGCTGGGGGAGGGGGAGCTTCAGGTTGTCAAGACCTGTCGTCAAATGTTCCTACCAAATTTGGGGGGTCCTGTTGTTCTTTGCGTGCTTGTTTGTTCATTTGGTTATTTGTGTGTGTTTTTTTTTTTTTTTAAAGGCCTCTGGGAGGCTTTTCTGAGTCTTTAGAACTTATTGCACGTGAGGGTTACAGAAGTGTTAATGATTCTGTTTCAGATGCCTCAACATTTCCTTAACGAGCTCTCAGGTACTGTTGCAGTAATAACTTCTGATGGAAGAATGATTGTGGTGAGACTTGTGCTTCTTCACACCTTATTCTGGGGAGCAGGCAGCGGGGCACAGGCAGCAGTTGCTCAGGAGGACAGATGCTTTCATAGTGACAGTCCCCCTTCTCCTCCCCCAGCTGATACAGCTGACCTTGATGTCACACAGTGTGGAAAACCCTGGGTGGGTTTCGGTCAGCTGTCCCGGCTGTGTCCCCTCCCACCCTGTGCCCGGGCTGGGGGCAGCCTCGGTGTGGTGCCAGCACTGCTCAGCCACAGCCAAAGCACTGGGGTGGCACCAGGGGGTGGCACCAGCCCTGTTCCAGCCCTGAGCGCGGGGCACAGCCCTGCATGGGCTGCTGTGGGGGAGTTAACTCCAGCCCAGCCAGGCCCCGTACCTGGAGTTCAAATCTCGTGGGCCGTTACTGCTGGTAAGTTACATGAGCCAGTTGTTACCGTTGTCCCAAACTCGAGTTGAAGTAGCGCAGGAGTTCTGCCTGTTGTGTGGATTGTGTTTTCGACGCTGTGGAACCAAGCTATCCTCCTTTAAGGAGTCTTTACTTAAAATTATGTGTTAAAAATGGCTTCAGTGCTGTTTAACAAATAAGAATTAAACTTTTCTGTTCCTTGACTTTATTTTTCCCATTTGATTTCTGGAAGACTAAAATAGTGTAAAATCAGTTGTCTAGAGGACATAAAGGAAAACTTCAGATTTTTCTGAATACTAAATAATGTAGCTGTTAGCATGAACACTCAGTAGTAAATATAGATTTTTTTTTTCTTAAATTGATTACTGTTTTCAAAGTTATGTTCTCCAGCTGTTTATGTCTAAGCCTAATAATAAAACCCAGATAGAGCGTCTGCTCTCCAGTACCTTGATATTGCCGCTTTGCTGTTTAAGAGCAACAATATAAATTTAAAGGGCAATTGGAGAGCTTTATTACTGTGCGCTTTTTTTAAATTATTATTTATTTTTCTCCAGGGAACCCTCAAAGGTTTTGATCAGACCATTAACTTGATTTTGGATGAAAGCCATGAACGGGTGTTCAGTTCTTCACAAGGAGTTGAGCAAGTAGTGCTGGGACTGTACATTGTGAGAGGTGATAACGTGTAAGTAGAGCATGTTTTTCTTTAAACCAATTGAAAAAATTCCGTGTGCACGTGTACGCCTACGTGCGCAGTCATGTGTCTGTGTGCATCTTGGTGACCTCAGGCGTCCCGCGTCTCTGTGGGAGGTGCTGGTGGTGCTGGCAGAGCTGAGGCGTACCGAGTGGCGAATAGTTGTGCTGCACTGCAGCGGTGCTTGCACTGTCACGTTAAGATCTTGCTGGCCTAGAGTTCCTGAGCTGTGAGTCAACCAGGTCACACGCTGAGAGCAGAGGAGGGGCGGTATGAAGCTCAGTGCTCTCCTTTTTTGAGCCTAGACGCTATGTAGGTGTTCTTTATTCCAGTCTGGGAAGGGCAGGGTCCTCAACTGAGGAAAAGAGCGAAGAGTGAGCAGGTGGTAAGGCAGAGCTTGTGTGCAACACATCAGCCGTCTAGTAGACAAAGTTCATTGCCAGTGGGATTCTTTTAGGCAGCTCAGGGAGGATTAAGATGAGGGGCTCACGGAGGAGCTGTGCTGGCAGTGTAACAGCTGGCGAGTCAAGGCTGGAGTAGCAGCAGCTCAAAGTGGGAGCTGACACTTGATGTCAGAGGCCATGACAGAAGGAGCATAGCAGCTCCTGAGCTGCAGAGCTGATGTGTGAAAGAGATGGGGAGGTTAGCAGAGCAGTGGAAAGAAGGCCTGGCAAGTGGGCCTGCTAGGGGGATGAGTTTGGCAGCAGCGCTCTGAAACTGGTGGCAGAACCAGGTTTTTTTTTAGTCTGGTCGTGCAGTAGGGATTTTATGTTCTAATTCCAAAGGATGCTTAGAAGAAATGTTGAGACTTAGGTTTATATCTAGATGTGTTTATCTGCCATCACTGACAAAACAGATTGTTTTGGAAGGTCTTCATCAGTTTGACTTAATCTTTTGAGCAAGAATAAATAAAAAAACCTGACAAACAAGCAAAAGGTTGTGCTAAAGAGACTACTCGAACAAAGCCAGATCTTTTTTCTTACCACTTCATTTTTTTCACCATACCAGGCTGCCATGTTACTCAAATGTACTGAAAACATTTTTTTATAGAAAGTATTGTATATTTTTGTATACTTAACAAATTCAGAAATATATTCATTAGAAGGAATAATTCTGTGTTCATGCAAATCTGAACACACTGACATTCAGCCTCCATGAGAGGAGGGTGTGAAACAGTTCAGTGCTGAGAAAGTAAAATAAAACAAACAGTCAAGGGATAAAATGTTTCCAGGCACTCCATCCTGGTTAAAGCTGCATACCAGAAGCTTGCAGTGACCACGCAACTCAGTATGTTTCAGCAGCAAGTAAAGATTGTTAGGAGAAAGACAACTTTCTCTTTAGAAGCACCTGTTGAACTAGGAAAAATAGAAAATGCATTAATACTAGGAAGTTGTGTATAAAAACAAACAAAAACCTGTAATAAAGATTGTGAAGAAAAGCTTGTTAAGCTGGTTAAAAAGGAGAACGAGATCTGATGGAAAATCCTGTACTTGGTGACGTGAGCTAACAAGAAATTTCTGCTCTGGTACCACAGCCAGCTTTTAATCTAAAGGACATGTTTTAAAATGAAAAATCATTTTGAAAAAGCTGTTAACAGCAGTGTTGATCCAAGATCAGGTTCTCAGGGTTCGTGCCGGTCAGTACCTGAATATTCAGCTGGCACAAGCAGGCGGTGGTGGGACTAAGACAGCTACTGGGCATTGCGATCCACTGATGGGAACCTTGACACCTCTCTGGGGATGTCTTACTCCTGAACTCAGTCTCACCCTCGTCTCTGGCTACTTCTTTGTAAATGCTGGTTCATCGGGAAGAAAAATACCAGGGATTATTAGGAAGAACATTAGAACAGCAGGCATTGTGTCACTACACTGGTAACGGTGTACCGTTACCTCCAGGGGGGTGCGGTAGGAAAATGCACAGTGAGCAGAAGTCAGAATAACTAGAGGTGTGAAATGTTGTATGTCAAAGAAAATCTGAACAGACGAGGGCTTTCCAGTTTGGAAAAGGCACAGCTGCAGAGTCAGCGGGTTGCTGTGAAGTCAGAAATGGTATCAGGAGGTGGGAGATGCCATCAGGGTTTGAACTTCAAATGCTAGAGCTCTACCATGAAATTTAACCAATATGAACAAAACGACAACAAAAGTCTTTGCTTTACGGAGTTGCATCAGAGGATTTTAACAAACCATAACCTGTCTTTTATTACAGTGCTGTCATTGGTGAGATTGATGAAGAGACAGATTCAGCTCTTGACTTGGGAAATATTCGAGCAGAGCCTTTAAATTCAGTTGTGCATTGAAAAGAAGAAAGTGCACAAGGACTTTGTAAATCGTTGGTTGTACAGACCTATTTAACAATGTTCAACAGTTTTTACAAATTGTGTGCAACTTGTTTAGTCGCCAGTTCTTTTATTCTGGATATGTTGTAGTTTCACATGTATATTAAAGTTTCTACGTTTTACTAAAGATGGTTTTGTTGAATTTACTTTGGGGGTGTCATGCTGTGTAATTTCACTGCAAAATACATCCTGGGAAATTCAAACAGTATCAGGATGGGGGGCTACAGTGGAGAGTTTAAAGAAGGCAGTGTGCCTCTGCTCGCTGGCTGGCCTGAGCTTAGGTGTTGGGGCATTTTCTGAGGGAGTGAGAAAGGCAACTTCAGGCTCCCTCTCCGAAAAGGATCTGACGAAAACTGGCAGCACAAGGCCCAGACATGCTGTCAGCTGAATGCCTGTTCGTGGGTCTGGCTGCAGCTGCGGGCAGCAGCTCAGCCTGGCCAAGATGGAGCCTGTTCAGAAACCAAGTTTGGTGTAACAGCTTAAAACTGGCAGCTGTGGAGTTCACTTCTGTATGTGCGTGGACAGCAGCAATGTTAAGTTCATTTTTCATTTTTGGCTTACATCCACATTTTTCTTTCAGTTACTGTTTAAACACCAATTTTTACTTCATTGTGATGCTCTTGGTTTTGGTCTGGATTTGACCAAAGCAGGTGCTGGGTATACTGGTGAAGGAATCTAAGACAGGAGAGCTGGTCAAAAGGGGGTACTTGAAATCAAACCGAGGGCACAATATGCTTCTAAGAAATTATAAAAGATGAAACTGTAGTTTTGTAAGCTTAGGGGAGCTCTATAGTGGATAGTTAGGTCCCTGCAAGTACATGGTAGAGAGAAAGCACTCACGAAAATTGTCCTAGATACAGAAAGGTGAATTGTAACCAGTCCAAAGCAGCACGTTTGTTTAATCAAACTTGTACTGAATTTTGAGATGAAGTTATGTCCTCAGGTGCTGAGAAGGTTCAAAAGAGGACTGGAATGGAAACAAACCACAACCCATGGCTGTGCCAGCTGGTGAGTGCCAGTTGGCAAGCTGCTGGGGCTCTCACAGTCTGTACAGATCTAGCAAAGAAAATGTTTCCTAGGAGATAAGAGGTGGTATTTTCTGCAAAATAAGCGTGTTTTTTTTTTTTTTTTTCTTGAAGGAGGGGAGAGTACTCAACAAAGAAGAACAATCCCCTTCTCAGGCTTGAAGGTACTCTCGGTTCTGACCGCTGTGGTCCTAATGACTCTTGGATGGTTCCTCAGGGTATGTGGAGAGCCCTGCTGAGGTACGAAGGTGTCAGTCCACAGCGTTCTTGGGAACTGGCTTTTCCTGCCAAGAGGCCAGATCAAAGGTCTGATAAATAACAGGTGACACTGAGTAAAATTCAATATGTCCTTGCAGATTAATAAACTGATTTTACAGAAGCAAGCAGGGCAGAGGAAGATGATGCTAAGGACAAAAGGAAGTAACGCTGAATTGGAGGTAATTGTCATATTCCATTATGTTTCCTGCATTGCCTGACGTTTGTCGCTTCCTCCTTTTGTTTATTTAAAGGGCATCTTGGAGTGAAAGGACAAATCCTGGCTAGTACTGGAAAAGGATATCTCCAGTGGAATGGCTGGGCTGGCTCATAAAAAGATGAGCTGAAGTCATTTGGTGTGCGTGAAGCAAAACAGAAGTCATCTTCATGGCCCAAGAGCAACTTCCCTAATTGCAGTCATAGAATCATGGAATAGTTTGGGTTGGAAGGGACCTTAAAGATCATCTCGTTCCAACCCCCTGCCGTGGGCAGGGACACCTCCCACCAGACCAGGTTGCTCAGAGCCCCATCCAGCCTGGCCTTGAACACAGTCCATGTGCAGTGCCTTCCTGTCCGCATATCTGCAAAGTCCTTCAGACATGACGTGGCGTACGGGCAGGTTACTGGTTTGAAAAACCATGGAGGTGTGCTACTTTACGTTCACAGCAAATGTACCTGTTCTGTGTGTTTGAACAGGTGATTTGCACCTGTGGTAACATAATTCCACCTGTTAGGCTCTGCTGGGCGAAGCTGCAGTCCACTGAGAATTCTATTTTGCAGGTTCGTAAGAAATGATCCTAAATACCAGGCTGGTGCTCTCAGTGCATTGATAAGAGAGGATTAAGTTTATTCCACAGCTCACACTTCATGGCTTGGTTTTTGTCGTGTTCCTTTAGGAATCAGACAATAACGACCATGAAAGCACTCCTCAACAAAGTGAAAGCCTCAGCTGGAGACTCAGAAGTTCCAAAAGTGAGTAATGCCAGTGTAACGTTAGTATGGTTTATGCTTGCTAGTCTTTCTTGGTCTACGGTATTTCTGAAAATAAATCTCTTTTTTGCATCTTCCAGGCTGTGGGTTTAAGGAGCCACGATGCCAACCAAAGAAGGCACGAGACAAGGAGGAGCCATTTCTGGCACCGGTGTATGCAGCTTTGCTAATTTTTACTGATTTCCCTTCCTGCTTCCCAGCTGGGTACACTGCAGCCTAGTGATTAGAACCAGGAAAACAAGCTGGTGGACTGAAGTGGAAGAGAGTTCCTCAGTCTCAGCAAAGATCCAGAAAAGCTAAGTCACATCCATCAGTCTCAGCTGCCTTGTCGTTCAAATAAGGCGGCATACTTCATGTATCAGGTATTCAGAGGTAAAGAAACATGAAGGCCACGTGTGCCAGAACGTGGTATCTCCACACACCACGGCTTGGGGTGAAGGAGGGAAAACTTGCACCAGGCTTAGTTTAACTGCATACAGCAGAAGGTAACAATGAGCCAGGCGTTTGTCCTGAAAACCCCACACCTGCTAGCCTTAGGTTTTTTTTTTTTTTTTTTTTCCTCAGTAATTTTCACAGTAATTGCAGAAATACTGACACTTCTTCCAGTAGCTGCATTGTCCCTGAAGAAAATAAAAGCTCCACTGATGAAGGTGGAAATCAAAGCTAAAAACAAAATAGCACGTAGACTTTTGCCAAGAACTGCTCACTAGCACTGCAAGCCTGACCTTATCTAGGCAATAATATCTTCCTTCCTGAAGCCTTGCAGCACGTTCCAGGAACTCGGGGACCTGTGCTGAACAACGTGTTGCTGCCGTTATTCTTACAGCAGCCACACTGCCCCTGAGTGAGCGCCAAGAAACTCCGCTCCACACTGAACTTCTTGCCCACCGCATGCGCTTTTAGATAAATGTGTTTGTGACTCAAGGGGGCACAAGTGCACAAGGAGGCTGGCCTGCGTACAACTTTTGTCCACTGAAACTTCATCAGTGGTTGTTTTCCCCACCTCCTCCTCATCATCTTTTTGTTTTATACTCTAGATTTATCTTATCCTGACATCAGAGTAAATTTTGCCAAGAGGATGATAACAATGCATTACACAGAAATTGCAATGGAAATTGTGCAGGTGGGGAAATCAAAGACGACGGATTTGAAGTAATGAGGTCTACCAAAAATAGGAAGAAGCAGGATAGCAACCTGTTAAACATGGAAATAATTCAGTTTTGCAGCAGTACTGATCATAGCTAAATTCCCTTTAACACAGATACAATTACTGTGCATGTTCTGCGAAACACTGTGAAACTGTGAGAAAACATTCTCTGAAATATTTTAAGGCATCATAGTATTATACGGAAGCTTCCTTTCCTATTTTTTTTTTAAATTTTATTTTTTAATTATGGTTCTTGCTTTGGATTTTTGTGCTTGAATGTTCGGGAGTTCTCACTTGTGTAATTTCAAACTTCAGCTTAGCTCGTGACGCAGACAGAAGCCTGTACACAGATGAACGCTCTGATGTTTCTGCAAACTGTCCAGCCAGAGTTTGTGGCACTTTATGCTAAGCATCTGCACTGATGGAATGTGCAGGTGACATGGTGTCCTCAGCTACAGGGGACAGATTCCCAAAACTGCTTTCAAAGCACATGCATGCAAAAGACCAGCAAAAACACACCGCTACATATAAAGAAAATAAAAAAGCTATTTGCAACCATTTCATACTCAGGTTCTAGCATTGCCAGTAATTAAAAACCCTTCTTACCAACTGCAACCCAAGTACCACTCCACCTACGCCATCGCATTTATACACACCAGATCATGGGAGTTCTGTTCTGCAGCAAGGTGCAATGCTGAACAGAAGCCAGGGCAGGAAGTGATTATGGCTAAGGAGCTGATGCTGATTGAAAGTGTGTGATGCTGCAGAGGAAATGTCACACAATAGAACTTCAGTTAGTTTGGAACTAGATTTCAAAACCAGGGCACATTAAGATGTAAACAGTCAACAGGAGTGGGACCCACCTCTCTCCGAACAATCAGATCATTAGCTGTAAGAGCACACAGAATGATTTCCATGATTAAAATGCAAGTGCAGAGTGCGTGTTCATCAAGAGAGTGCAATTAAAAGTTTTAGGATCAGAGTGGTAACAGCCTTTGATGTGAAATGGAACAATTAAAATACCGGATAGAGTTAAATTATAATAAGTGCTGATTGTTATGCAAGTGAAGGGAGCAGCTTCCTTCTTTATCTAGAGACTAGTTTAACATCCTGCATGGCTTACACCATCAACCAAGTCATCTGTGTTTCATGGTCTAACTTCTGATTTCACTGTTTTTCATTCATCCAGCCTGGGCAGAAAGCACCAAGAAAGGCAAACTCCAGTCTGGGAGTTGCAGAGTTTTATTTGTGGCTA
The DNA here is from genome assembly GCA_013399715.1 of Alectura lathami. Lineage (NCBI taxonomy): Eukaryota > Metazoa > Chordata > Aves > Galliformes > Megapodiidae > Alectura > Alectura lathami. Next base: position 149,132 of record VXAV01001748.1, read on the forward strand.
AGTCATGTGTGATGCTCCACAACCACATGCACAAGCCAGCACTTCTGGATTTGGTTCTGTTGGACATTTTTGCAAGCACCAACAGAACCAGCAGAACTGCCTTTAGCTGAAAGGGAAGTGACACCCTGCTGCTATTGCCCAGCCCAACACACAGACGTGCCCAGTGCAATGCAGAGGTAGTTGTTGCTGGCTGGCACATCATCTCAGGCCTTTAAGCACCTGAGCACCAGTGATGAAAGGACTGAACTTTCCACTGCATTCTGCCACCTGGGCCTTCGTACCTTAGGAAGCCAAAAACTTCAAAGGTGATGAAGACTGCTGCAGGACTGGGAAGGACTTGATCAGTGACTATAATCTGGACACACTGAAGTACAGAAAAGTTGCAAGAGCCAGTGATTCCTCATTTTCCCCTGCACTTCTGCTACATATTTTTTTCCTATGCTTGTTCATGTCTGTATGCCCTGAACATCTACATATCTTGTCTTCATGTCCAGAAAAAAAGTTTTTTTTCAGTATTTTGGGCCCTTCATATGACAGCTGGTAAAATGCAGGTGTAGGGGGTTCCTCTTTGATCACTGGTGCAGGCCAGAGAAAATTCCTAACACTTTTGCCCTTAGCAGGCTACAAATTGAACGTCTCTCCATGAGATCCAAAGCTGTGGGATTTACTAGCCTTTCATTAATAGCAGAAGCTCACCCACCGCATTCTGCTCAGACCACAAAAAGAATTGCTCTAAAATGTAGGAAGAGTCTGAAAGGAGATTGTTAGTAGTACCTCAACTCTATCGCCTGATCTTCAAGGCAACTGTGCTTCAAGCAGCCCAGGAGAAAAAGGACGCAGATGTAAGCTGCCCATTCGGTTGCAGGAATGGAGACGAAGTGAGCAGAGGACAGCTCTGGCAAGCCATAGAGGCAATAAAAGAGGTGGAAAGCAAAGTCAAGAAGAGCAAGTGAATAAAACAAAGATGTACTAGATACAAAAGTTTACTAAATACCAAGTTGCAACATTGTACCTGGAATTAAATACAGTGTATTCGCTTCACAAAATTGTATTAATATAAAAAGGAGCAGAGTCACAGCAGCATTCACTGCTTCTTCTCACTGCCTGTTAACTCAAGTTGTCAAATTGGTGGGTAAAAACATTCTTCTCAGTCTTCATTTACCTCAGTACAACCATTCTTATTTCTCTGGAAATTGGATTTCATTTGTTGTATAATTTTCTAGTAAGTTTTCTAGACAAGAAATGACTGCAGCAGATCTTTGGCACCCTCAGCAAGTTTGTGGATGACACCAAGCTGTGTGGTGCAGTTGATATGCCTGAGGGATAGGATGCCATCCAGGGAGACCTAGACAGGCCAGAGCTGTGGGCCCAGGCTAATGTCACAAGCTTCAACAAAGCGAAATGCAAGGTCTTGCATCTGGATCACAGCAGCCCCTGCTACAGGCTGGGGGATGCAAGGATTGAGCAGAGCCCTGCCGAAAGGGACTTGGGGCTACTGGTGGACGACAGCTGGCCATGAGCCAGCAGTGTGCCCTCGCAGCCCAGAAAGCCAACCGCATCCTGGGCTGCATCCAAAGAAGCGTGGCCACCAGGGCAAGGGAGGTGATCCTGCCCCTCTGCTCTGCGCTGGTGAGACCCCACCTGGAGTGCTGCGTCCAGATGGGGAGTGCTCAGTACAGGAGGGACATGGAGCTGTTGGAGCGTGTCCAGAGGAGGGGCACAAAAATGATCTGAGGGATGGGACACCTCCCCTGTGAGGACAGGCTGAGAGAGTTGAGGCTGTTCAGTCTGGAGAAGAGAAGGCTTCAGGGAGACCTGATAGCGGCCTTTCAGTATCTAAAGGGGGGCTACAAGGAGGAAGGGGACAGACTCTTCAGCAGGGTCTGTTGTGATAGGACTAGGGGAAATGGTTTCAAACTGAGAGAGGGGAGATTTACACTAAATATAAGGAAAAAGTTCTTTACAATAACAGTGGTGAAGCACTGGCACAGGTTGCCCAGAGAGGTGGTGGATGCCCCGTCCCTGGAGACCTTCAAGGTCAGGCTGGACAGGGCTCTGAGCAGCCTGATCCAGCTGTAGGTGTCCCTGTGCACTGCAGGAGAGTTGGACTAGATGGCCTTTAAAGGTCCCTTCCAACTCAGATGATTCTATGAAATAAGTAAAACTGCACGTTTATATTATAGACACAAATGTCCCACAGCATTACCCTTCACCTCGGTTGCAGTCACTGTATCACCAGCTGTTAGCAGCAACAAAAAGCTGTCCCATCACACAAACAGTGTTAAGTACCAACTGGACTGGAGGTTGATACATGGTCATTCTTTTTCCCAGTACAAACTGTTTCAGTTTCATCATGTGTTGATCTGGCAACTGTGAATGTCGGAAGCTGAATCAATTTTTAATATAAAACCCAACATGGATACCAAAACAAACATTTCCAGAAGACCACATTAAAGCTTTCTTGGCACTACCACACACTCACAGTGTTTTTATACCCAAGGTGCGTAAAAGTGACAGCGATATAAAGTGCCCTATTCTCCAGCTTGAACACTGGCAAAACTTTCACTTAATCAGCAGAAGCATTCACAACGTCACTGTGCGGCACTGAAACAGCAGGCACAAAGCCTGGAAACACAAACACACAGAATGCAAGGATTAAACAGAACAAGGGGAATGCTTTTGTTAAAACATTGAACATGAGTGGAGCAAATGATTCTCTTTTCATGAGAAACACTTTGACGGTTCTATCAGGCTCAAATATCTAGATTACTCAATCTACTAGTCAGAAAAAATAGATATGGTTCTTATTTTGAGTGCAAAATAAACCAACTATACACCAATAACCAACAGTAAGTGCAGTGTGCTTGACATCTATGTAATAGATTTAGAATTTATATACAAACTGTAATAAAGATGCTTTCACATTTGAGCTGTGGGATGGAGAACCGTAGACATGCTATGTAAACAAAGTAATTTCCAGTGCCTCTTCCAAGCGTTTTTGTTCAGACCAGATAATTTTTGGCTAAAACATCACGGTACTCCTGTATTGCCCTGCAAAGGGTATTCTGGTCAACACTGACATTTTTTGAAGATCCATCAGTAGACACCATTGGAGAAGCTCCGGCAGATCCAGTTTCAAGGTCAGCAGTGGCTGGGGAGAAAAGAAACAAGATTCATGATGTTACTTTTACAGTCGACTGGGTCAAATAAGTCACTGTAAGAACATTATGGGTAACTGGACAGGCTACAATCTGGAGAGAGATTTAAAAACTTCCAAGGAAAACAAAAAGTGAAAGGGATAGCCACAAAGGAAGAAACATTTTTTCGCATTAAATTATCAGTCATCAGTATTTCTATAGCTAGTGAAAGAAATTCCAGGGGTTACACACAGAATGTCTCCAGGGAACCCACAAATGACACCTGCTCACACTAGTGCTGAATTTAGCCCCCTGCAGACCTTGAAACACTGCCCCTAAAAACAGCTTCCACATTCATCGTGACCAACTTGAAAGTGACAGGGCCTGGAAAATGCAAACACCTTTGTACTGCAGCCTGGCCAGGACAAGTCTCCCAGCCTGGCACTACAGCCACCTTCTCTGCAGGGCATCGTTAGAACTCGCCCTGGCTAAATCCGCTTTCCTCCATGGAAGCACATACTCCATGAAAGCAGAAGCAGCTTTGCTGTACTTCCATCCATGCACCCGTTTCAGACAAGGTCCCCAAACCAAACAAACACTACGACTCCTTAGAGACACATAATTCTGTTTGAAAATGCCAATGCACACAGTGCAGTGGGTTTGTGTCCATTCAGGGGAATGGAAAGAGCTGCAAAGCAACAGCTGGACTCACTATAACGCTCTCAGGGGTTCCCTGCTTCGAAAAAGCTCCAGGCACAGCAGCAGGGACTCTGGCAGAACAATTATCACGAAACAGGTGGAATTCCTCTCTGGAGACCTGGCCTCACACTACAGAACATGCTTGACACTCTGTATTGCAAGCAATCATCTCATGCTGTGTTTGCCTGAACATTACTGAATGATCTTTACCGAAAGAAAGGCTGTCTTTTGTATTGATTCTTCTTGCTTATCCAAAGAAGACTAGGGCTACAACATGTGAGCTACAGGTAATGAAAAAGAGACAGCAAAAATGAAGAACACCAGAAAATGTGCATGGTATACTACAGTGCTGAATGCAATGAATGTATGCAAAAAGAGAAGTGACAACTGAAGTCTACAAAAATCTTATTTCAGGGCTTCTTTTGTGTTTGATGTTTGTGCCCGAGGACAAAAGGTGACTTCTGGTTAAGCCGAGTGTATCTGTGTGGGGGATATGGTTTACTTTGCTTTGCTTTTTCTCAAGGTAACTGCAGAACATTCTGCACAGTATTTTTGGTAAGGGAATTTTCCACATAAAACTCTAAATTAGAGAGTTAGCAAAAGAATTGTACTTAGAAGAGGAGCTCAACAGCTTTTAGAGAATTATTTTCAAAAGTCAGTAACAGCCATTATCTTCCTTAAAAACACTGATAAAAGAATAACACATTACCTTGTTCAAGCTCTTTAGTGATTTTTTCATCCAGTTCCTTCCGTATCTAGAATTACACATAAAAGTTGAAATTTCAAGAGTTACACTTTTGTAATGTAGAACTCCTAAAACAGTTTTAAACACACACATGATGTGTTTTAAAAACCAAAAACATCATCCCAAATAGAGACATCCTGGTTTGGGTTTGTTCTTTTCATAAAGAGAATCTCTTGGTCAGTGAGGCTGTAGCATTCACATTCCAGAACAACTTTAACTTCAGCATAAAACAATCTGTGATTCACCAGCTGGATCATAACTGGGCATAAAAAATACAGGAAGAAAGCACAGTGGTTTTTATAAAAATGCATAGACAGACATCACCATCTTCAAATACATGAGAATGTCAGCAAGACACTGAGATACGCGTAAAAGCCATCAAGGGCCCAATTTCAGTTTGCATTTCATAAGGAGATGCATGCACTCTACTTCAAATAACCTTCCTCACCTTGAAAAATACCAAACCTGCACAGACAGCTTTGATTAAAGACACAAGCACAAAATGACTACCTGAGGCACTCCGCAATTTAAGCTCCTTAACTTCCTGTCATTACGAGCTTTACTGTCAGGAGCACTTGTAATCTCCTCCACCCAAGAAGGCAGCACTCAGCTTGAATTTAATAGCAACACAGAGTTGTTTTTTTTTTCCCAGTAGAAAGAAAACAGGTTACTGGAAAAATCTGAGGTATAACTGAAGCTAACAGTGAAGCGCGGAGAAGGCTTGGAGTCAGAGAAACTCCTGTCTTTAAGTAGCCTGGTGAGCAGGCAGAGTACTAAACAGCACAACTGGTAAAATACTTCAAAACAGACTCAAACTTTCATCTCTGAATTCTCTCTTTACGCTCCAGGTTGTCTGCTAAATGACGAAGGAATCCTGCGGAGAACATAGCCCAAACTGCACATCTGGTAGTTTTGCATTTGGAGGATGATCAAGATTCATGACCCATTATTGTACGCAGAAGGATACAAACAGGTTTTCCTTTTTTTTTTTTTTAAAAAAAAAGAAAACTTCCTGACTTTTTTATTTTCCAATTCAAAAAATTGGAAAAATTAAAAAAAATAAAAATAAAAAAATAAAATCCTTATTTTCCAATTCAAGTATCTTACACATGCTCCTGTCAGGAATCCTGTACTTTCAGTTCGTTAGATATACAGCATGCCTTCAAACCCTGTCATGACATGTTGCACCCAACTGAGGAAACATAAGCCATCAGCTGTAAGTGAAATACACACTGAGGTGAACGTCCTCCAGCAACTACTGCATCTCTGAGAACCCTGCTTCTTTTTCTGAAGGACTGAAAGGAGAGATCAGGTTTTAAGATTCTCCTGAATACATTCAACACGGAGTGACGTGGGTCACCGTGCTGTTACAGTCAGCCTCAGTCGCTCCGTAACCACCGACTACAGGCAGCGATACCACGAAGGGTGCACGGCTGGATCTGCTGACCAGGAGGACACAATCACAGCAGTGATTCCAGGTTCCAGAGACTTCTGCTTGCTTCTGCTTCTGCTTGCTTGACAGGAACACAGGCAAGTAAGTTATCTGAAGATTTCGCAAGAGTTTTACCTTCATTCATGGAAGAAAACTTTAGAATGTAATATTGTTTTAGAACTTAAAGCTAATCCCAAGAAGACAAAGCATGTATAGTAAAGAGCCAACTGTCCTCAGCAACTTTGCTGACAACAAAGTAAAAGTCTCTGCAGGTTGTTAACAAGACCAGAGTGAACCTCAGGGGATGAGGTCTCACTAAGAAAACTGCACTAGGGAAGAGAAGTTTATATAAAGGTATGTAAGAAACCCCTCTCAAATAACAAACAGAAAACTCTGCCTGACATCAGAATTTAGAGATGGAGAAGTACCTAGTCATTCTTACATTTGCTTGAGAGTCTGCTCTAGGCTGTTGGTTTTTTTTCGTTTTGTTTCTGTTTGTTAAACCTTTTTAAGTGAAGCCTCAAACAACAGTACCAAAATCTACAAGCATTCCCTGTCACAGCAATTCATCACAAAATGCAAGAGACATATGATCAAACATGACAAAACAAAACAAAAGCGAAAACAAAACCACACCTTTATGGGTGCTGCTAATGTTAGGATACTGAGTGAGAACAGGATCACCATTCCCGGACCTAATGCACACTGTAATGCACTCAGGTACTGTTTTTTCAAGTACGTTTAGGAACCCTTTTTCACATCACATTGAAGCAGCCCATATAAAAAACTAGGAACCTATATCTGCATATATTAGCAACTGCATAGATCAACAAGCTATGAAATAGCTTTTCAAAAAATATTTCATTTCTGTAATACATTTGAGAGAATTTAATAAACAAGAAAAAGTATGTATCTTGGTATTGACTGAGCTTTGAGATACCCAAAGAACTCAATTTTCTTCCAGAATGGAAAGGGCTATCTCAATAATTTTTCTGTCTCTTGCTTTTTCCTAGAAGTGAGATGATTTCCTCATTTTCCTTGTTCTTGTTGCTCCCATCTGTTTGTTCTTTGCTCATTCATTTCTAGCTCCCTACCCACTCTTGTTCCCTTGTCCTGGCATTCTCTTCATTTCGCTTTTGTATGACTCCTCGAATTTTGCCTCCTTTCCACTACTTGCATGACAATAGGTACAGTACTAATTGCCTCCTAAGTTCTTTCTGTAATGCACATCCACTCCTCTGGCATGAAAGACACATTCACAGTGATCCAGAAAGTTCAGCTCTGTAACTGACACTAGTACACATTACTTACACTCCTTTGTCTTTTTTTTTTTTTTTTTAACCCCCCTAAAGCAGATGCAGTATGTAGACACACTGTTTAAAGGAGATCCTTTCCATGTGAGTGGGAGCACTTGCAGGTAGATTAATACTTCTCACATTCATTTAACAACAGAATACAGGAGGGATAAAACACTGACTGAGCAGAGAAGCTTGTCCATGTTTCAGTCCTGTGCTAAATGGAAAACACAACTACTGACATCTGGTTTCCAGATCTCCTGACATGATGTTCACCATTCTGCAAGGGGTGTGCTGTCACAGACTGCTCCTTATGCGGTAGATTTTGACCAGAGCTATTGCAGAGGATGTAGTATTGCAGAATTAGAAAGCTGTAAAGACTTCCCGAATAGCAGGTTGTTCTTTTTTTTTTTTTTTTCCAAGTAATAATATGCAGACGGAACCACAAAAAGAAATGCCTCCTAGGCATAGAATGCATCCTGCACCAGACTGTACAGTAAGAAGCCAAGCAATCATACTCAATATCATCTTATTTTTGAAGCATCCCTTTGTTTTAGTGCATTAATACCAACATGTTCCATCAAATAAAATATTAAAATGAAGACCAGTAAGGAAAGAAGTGTCTTGAGCAAAGATGTATGATGGGTAGAGCAAAGTTCTCAAAGTTACCCATTTTAAATATGCCATACACTTATCTACATACTGTACATTAAAATTTAATGAATAGCTTAGCTGTGAACATCCAATGGCACAGCATTCTGTAGTAATTTTTCCCNCCAGTATTTTTGGCTTCTGAGCACTCTTGGAGTTTTGTACAACCCTGATGCCAAAAGTCTTCACCCCTGCCACACAGATGTGCATAATGTTTTAATGATTAGCTTTTGGTTTAGGATATTAGGCCACATAGTTTGGAACTACAGACTAAGTGTATCCGAAGAACCATAACCTTGCTGACAGATATTCTTTATCAGTATCTGAGAAGAGTATTTCACAGTTCTTACCTTAGCCACGTAGGTTTCAACCTTGTTTCTTGATGACAATGCATTCCAGGCAGGGCCTAGGACACTTCCTCCTAGACTAAGACTTCTGTTCAGTGCCATATTGTTGCTGAGATGTCCCAGTTCAGTTGAATACATAACTGGACTTGCAGCCAGACCTCCACTGACAATGCTGCTTGTAATCAAAGATCTGCTTCTATGGCGCTCCTGAAGGAGCTTAGCATCGGCTTCTGCTAGTTTCTCATTAGCTCTGAAACATTGAAAACCATGCAAAGAATCATCTTTGGTAATATTTTTGCAAAGTCACTTTCCAGGTCTTTAACTGTTATTGAACTCCTGAAAATAGAAGGCATTAAGGGAGACCAAAATGAAAGCGGCCTGTTAGAACAGTTCTGATTTCAAAAGCACGCTAGTAATGCCATGACCAGCGGTGTTACTGCTGGAACACTGAAGGGAAATGAAGGCAGTTCCAAAAAAAGGGGAAGGGTTTTAGAGGGCTCATTTGTAATGACATCATCTTAGGTTTATATCCATAACCAGACATAAAAGAGGTATTTTAGGAGGAAAATGTACAAGGTTTTTCACACAACCTACTACCACTTTGCATCTTGCTACCACTCCAAAAAAGCATGGACTTACCTTTCCAGCTTATTTGCTAGGCATCGTCTAATTTTTCCTTCTTCCAGATAAAGTTCTTTGTATTTTTCCACCTCTGCCTGTGTGGATTCTTTTTGAAAAACACTGTCTTGTTGAGTATTTTTTATTCTGTCCAACTCACATTCAAGATCTTTAATTCTGTGCTTCAGTTGGTTTCTCAGCGAAGCATGATGACTGGCTCTGATTTGTTCTAACCTGTCCTGGGAGGCTGCCTGTGTCTGAAGCAGATAATGCAATTTCAGCCACCACAAAGAAAAAGAGAAATGCACCCCCCCACACACACACACAGTTGCACACACCCACTTTCAAGGGCCCAATCTTACTCAGTTGAGGCATGACCATCAGTAATCAAGGCAGAATCCTGGAACTACCACATTAAATTGTTTTCATTCAGAAAGAGATCTGCTCTTAGCACTATTGCTCATCAAAGCTGCTACCAAAAGAACACTATCTCTGTAGGACAGCGTGTACAGAAAGGATTCTATGAAGAAATTATGAGGATCCCATCCCCACCCTCCGTGCCCCATGGTAACTTCAGTGAATTCTCTGAGCAATTTATCCTGTACAATGATAAAGCAAGACCTGTAAGTCTGGCCAAGCCATCTCCAAATTACAACATTAATCCGAGGATGAACAGCAAGAAAAAAATCCCCTAAGAACTGCAAAATGGAAGGCTGCCATAGGCACTCTATTGACTTGGGAACCTGCAGGCACATTACACTCACGCAAGCACTTTTACTGGGCCATTTTCCATTCTCCTGCTTACCTCCAGGATAGACAGAAGTACAGCACTAGCACACAGAATCAGCCACCAGAAATAAAATAGTAAAACATGACAACAAAAAACTTGCATAATAAAGACTACAGACATACATGACAAAGTCATTTACCTGCAAAAACAAATTGACTTCTTGTAGTTTTTGTCTGATTTCTTGTCCAGCTCGTTCTTCCATCTCTTTCTTATATTGTTCCATTTGACTCTGATTCACCGCATTAGTCTCTAAATGATGTTTGAGGTTTGCCAACTCTTCCTTCAGCTGGCATTTGCTCTTCTCCAGTTTTTCATGGTTATCATGCAGAGCAGACAGCTCTTCTTGCAAATACTGATTCTGTGCTTCCAGCTGGATGCATTTTTTAGACTCTAACTCCAGCTGCTGGGAAAGTTCAGTAACCTGTAGACAGCAACATGGTGAATTTAGAGGGGTTTAAAATTATTTAAATCTGTGAAAACTCATAAAGGGGAAGGCCACCAAGACTGTACTTGTCATCTGCTGACTTCATACTAAAGCCAAAGGAAAGCCAGGCTCAACTTTTAAAAGAAGAGCAGCTTTTACATCATTGCCAGTAGGACTCCTCATGTTTCCAGCCTTCCTCAGTTCTGCAGCAAGTAACAGACCAACAGGTACCACACTCACAGCATTTAACCCGCAGGAATGCGCCGAAAGGCGCCAGGGCTGCTCTTTTGTGCAGTGCTCTTAGGCTCAAGGGAAATGAAACCCACCTCCACCCGGAAGAACGCCTGTCGTGCTTGGGGGAGTGCTTCAGTACAGCACTGACAAGGCACAGAAAACAAACGCTCCTCCTGCCACTGCTGTGAAAGCTCTGTGAGCAGTGCTTCAGAAGGCAGCTTTGACAGCAGTGGGGAAGGAAGGCATCTTCTCTCTACATCAAAGCTGCTGTCTGGCTGCAAGAATATGCAGGAAGTATCAGATGTTCCAGGTATCTCAAAGGTCAACAGCAAAGCCATCTTCCTCTTCTCCCCCAGAAATATAACTTTTCTATACCTACTGAAAAGAGTATCACAGGTCTCCAGAAAATAACGGCATACAAAAAAAAAAAAAAACAAGCCAAAATAAAAAAAACACAATCAGAACGCACCTTTGTTCTTAATCTGCCAACTTCACTGACTATTTCAGACTGCTTGTTATTCATTTCTCTCTGGAAATTAAACTGGGACTCTCTCTCTTTCTGCTCATACATTCTTAGTTTCTTCATAGCTCTGTTCAGAAGCTTCTTGCATCTGCACATCAAATTAGTCAAGAAAATAACAAAGTAAAGGAACTATTGATCTCTTTTTCACATATTCATAAATAAATAGCATAGAATGGCTTGCTTCATCTTTAACATACTCAACAGGCCAGCAGTTACTGAGGAAAACCATCACTCCACTGCCACAGGTCACCTGCAGGGTCCAAAGCTCACCACAGGAGAGGAAGACAGGACTTCCTTCCTTTCCTCCCAGGAGCAGCCTGCATTTGCCATTCTTTTGGCAGCTATGGAGAACCACAAGCTTATGTATCAGACGCAAGGTCTGAATTTGCTCACAAACAGTTTTATACACACCTACTTTTACATTCAAGTTCCATAAAGCTTGACTTCTGCTCTATAGAAGCTCTCCTTAAAGTACTAGAAAGTTATACCTGTTACTTTCCTGCTGCAGTTCGATGTTTCTTTTCATTTCCTGGTCCAGACGCGCTTCAACCGGTTGTTTCAACTCCACCAGCTTCTTCACTTTCTTTCTCTCATTCTCACACTTTCAAAAATGAAAAGATACATGACACACCCAGCACAGGGATGGTATCTACATGTGCAGATAGCACATCCCTGTCTGGTTCCCATGTTCAACAGAACGCTGGGGCACAAGATTTCTGCAAACATTTAATCACTTCAGGTTTCACACAAACAGGCCAATACCTAGGGACACAAACAGATGCCCCCACTGAAGCAAAGGTCTCCTCTTCTTGGGCTTCATGCCACAAAGCTGGAAAAAATGCTGGAGAACAGTTTCCACAGTCCCTCTGCTAATAGGAGGGCTTGCATAGGTAGCCACTGCTCAGAAGAGCACAGCTCGCTCTAGAGCTTCCATGGAATCTTCAGCAACCAGTAGGCGCCTTGTGGAGGAGTGTGCTCTCCAGGAATTCACCAGTGTCTCCTCTGTCATTACCTCCATGTCTCGTCTGTGGGTGTTTACTAATTCAGGTGTTGTTTCTCCTGGTGTTTTCTGAGCCAAACCAGAGGAGAGCTGGCAGCTGTTCTTGCACTTTGCACTTGCACCTCATTTTTTTCTGCAAGTTTTAAGCTCTCACTATTCTGAAAACATGCAGCAGCTCCTCCATACGCTGCACTGAAAATATGGAGTGTTTTAACCTTGCCCAAAAATCAAAGGGTCAGACACCAACCAGACGGAAACCAAATAAAGAACTGGGGAACTGCAGCCTTGCTCCATGTGCTCAACTGGTATCAAATCACGGCGTCTTCCCAACAGAACCACTCCAGCATTTAAACAGATATACCCAGCTGGCTTTTACTCAATTCCTTCATGACTCCCAGTCACAAGTTATGGCAGGGATAAAAAAGGCTGCGTATGTAAGAACTCAAGAAAATGTCAAGATAACCCTGGGGATTGGCTAGGTGTCTGGGATCACCTTTTTTTCTGGGCTCACCTGTTCCAAGAGCTCAGCCTTCTCCCTGTCAAGCTGAGCAAGACGATCTTCAAGGCGGGTTCTTGACTTCAATTCTTCCTCCCACATATTGTGTGAGTCTTTTGATGTCAGAGCCATCACATTCTGCTTTTGCATCTGTGGAAACAACAATGGCAAAGGGAATACCAACATAACCACAAAGACAACACTGTAATATAAACTAGTAACTTAACTGGAGGCAGGGCTAAGCTCTCCTCTCACCAAAGATCTATAGTGAACATTAATGCAGAGTCTAAAACATGGGTCAGGAGACACAACCAACAACAGCACCCAAAGCTAATGGAAAGAGTGAACGCTCTGTATATGACAAGATGAGGTTACATCTTTTGTGAGTAAGAAAACATACCCAAAATTATCCCACAACTTTCTTCACAAGGTTCTCCGTATTTCATAATGACGCATTATTAACCACATTTATAATTCATCTAGCATCCATCACAGAAAATACCCTACACTTGCTGCTTGTGAAATAACTGCAAATCTTCTCAGAGCAAGAAAGTGTTTTCAGGTCAGCAATGTTACTTATACTTTTACCTGAACGAACAAAGATTTGCATCACAGATGCATTTGTGTGGAAACAAGCTTGCTTATTCAGATTGCTTGTAAGGGATGAAAACTGACTAGATGATTTGAGTAGTACCTTTTAGGAAAAAAAAAAAAAAAAGATGCTGGCGGATCTACAGAAAGACATAAAAGCCTTAGCACAAAGGCTTATATAACAGATTTGTAAAACTTTCTCACATGTCGTAACAGAGTTAGTCAAATGTTGGTTCTCAGCACACAACAATGCACAGGTAAGATACAGAAATGTTAAAGACATAAAAAACCTGATGATTGCCTCTGATTGGTATACCACCAAAAGGAGACTAAAGAAAAGGAGCCCAGAAAAGAACTCAGACTTTGCTGTGGCAGAAAATCAACAGCTTTTCCTTTCCACCAGATCCTTCTTACTCTCCCTACAACAGCAGCTTCATTATCTAATAACAAAGTCCTTCAAGAGTATTCCAGTGTTCCACAAGATGCCATGCCATGCCAAGCACATATACCAGCTACTGTCCAGCTGCCTGCCACTGAACAGCATCACCTCACCTAATTGCTCTTGACCTACCTCAGCCCCTGTGTGACAGGACAGTACCGACACCTATTCACAAGTGGGAAAAGAAGCTAATGTGAGCTTAGGTGGAAGCAGTGACAAAACTCTAAAGATGAGACGGGTTTCCCAAGTTCAGTTTCACCTCTCAGCTCACAAACACACATCTCCCTCCTGCCCACATCATCCATCCTTGAGCCCTTGAGAGCAGAGCTGCTCTCAAAGAGGTCTTCTCCCAGTACACGTACACACTGAGAAAAGAACTCCTTGAGAGCAGCCCTGCGGAGAAGGACTTGGGTGTTGTGATTGACGAAAAGCTGGACATGAGCCGGCAGTGCGCTCTTGCAGCCAGGAAGGCCAATGGCATCCTGGGCTGCATCAAGAGAGGGGTGGCCAGCAGGGAGAGGGAGGTGATCGTCCCCCTCTACTCTGCCCTTGGAAGGCCTCACCTGGAGTACTGTGTCCAGGCCTGGGGACCCCAGTACAGAAGGGATGTGGAGCTGTTGGAGCAGGTCCAGAGGAGGGCCACCAAAATGATCAGAGGACTGGAGCACCTCTCCTGTGAGGAAAGTATTAGGGAGTTGCGATTGTTTAGCATGGAAAAGAGAAGGCTCTGGGGAGACCTCATTGCGGCCTTCCAGTACTTGAAAGGAGCTTACAGGCAGGAGGGGGACCGACTTTTTACACAGGTGGATAATGGTAGGACAAGGGGGAATGGGCTAAAACTGAAAGAGGGGAGGTTTAGGTTGGACATCAGGAAGGAATTCTTCCCTGAGAGAGTGGTGAGGCGCTGGAACAGGCTGCCCAGGGAAGCTGTGGCTGCCCCATTCCTGGCTGTGTTCAAGGCCAGGCTGGATGGGTTCCTGGGCAGTTGGATCTAGTGAGCTAGTGGCTGGCAGCCCTGTCCACGGCAGGGAGGTTGGAACTAGATGATCTCTGAGGTCCCTTCCAACCCAATTCTATGATTCTATGATCCTATCCATCAAAGGAATTACGCTGATGAACACAAGTATCTGTACCACCATACAGACATGGAGCAGCAGCAGCAGAGGAATGTGGCAATACACACCCTTTACCTTTGAAGGTGCCATGATCTGAAACCAGAAGGGTGTTTGTCAGTTTATCTGTATCTTACAGCATACTCCCGCTTTCCCTCAATTACCAGCCAACAAAATATTCAAAGAGTAAACCAGTTACTTGCACCAGCTGATGTTGGTGTTCCTCTGCAGCTGTCTGTGCTGTCCGTAAGCCAGTTATCAAGTCCTCTAGGCGATTATGAACCTAAGGAAGCAATAAAAGAAAGAAGAAGACACTGTGACTTTCTAGACTGAAGTTCACACTTCATTATCAAAAACAAATATCACCTTTCCATCTCTTTATCCCTTTAACATTTACCTTCACCACCAATGACAAGAAATGCCTTAGTCTGATGCTATCCTAAAATTGTTTGCAATCATAACCTCTGCCATTTGCTTCAGGGAGAGAGAACCATGCAGAGTACAAAGAATTTTCAATGAACACACCAAGAAGCTTTTCCCCTGCACCGTACATCTGAAAGCCATGCCACCAAGGGGGAAGGGTAAGCTCTGTGACTGCCTTCCCTCTTTCTTTGCCAGTGTCAGTACACCACAAAGTTCAACTTCCATGCATAGTTATTTTCAAAACCTCTTCAGCATTAATTAACAACTACAAGTATTATAAGGACCCTACTTCACTGTTCAGAATACAAAAATTTGCTTCATACAAGCCACAGATGAAGCCACCTTACTTATGCTAATATCAACCACTGAGCAGGGGCACTGGCAAATTCTAAGCCCTTCACCAAGTTCTGCTAACAACACTGCGGGGATTCCTCCTCATCATTTCTTGACAACAAACACACATCAAGCAGCTAAGGAAAAGCAATCCCACAGAGCAAAATCTCTGGGGAACATCATTCTTGTTCTAGCCTGATGATGCCAGTCAGCATCTGGCATGAAGCTTTTTGCACATGGAACACTGCATGCGGAACTTCCCCAAGGTAGCCTGCAGAGTACCTTTCAACATATACATTCCAGTATGTGTCTGGCATCTGATGTCATGACTAGTTTAAAGAAAAAAGTATTTAAACCAGCAGATTAGTGTTAAAACCTCACTTTATACAGTATTAAGTAGGACTTGATATAGTATTCCAGGAAAACTCTCAAAACCAGAAAGCTGGGGAATGGACCAGCAGGATTTTCAGAGCAGTCTACAGTCAGCACAACTCAGGTACTCAGTTCCCCTTCGCTCTCCAGGAAAATCCCATGTTATAACTTTCCCACAGAAAACACATCACTAGGCTCAGAAGCTCACAAAAAAGGGAAGTTTACGACTGGCTTACTGAGGCAGAGGCTTGCAGGTCTTTCTGAAGGGCTTCAATTCGATTGGTTTGTTGTTTGGTTGTGGCTTCCAATCTGGCATTTTCAATTTCAAGTCTTAAAGAGAAATACAGGTCTTAATATAGAAATCCACAAGAACACAAATTCTGAAAGGACAGTGTGAAAGAATATAATCCAAAGCAAAAGCTTCTTTCAAAATAATGTATTACCATGATGATGCAACAAGGCAATCTTGTCTTCACAGAATTCTAGAAAGAAAAACCTTGCTTCACTGTGTTATTTTCTTACCGTTGCACATGTTCTTCCAGTTGTTTTATAGTAGTATTAGTTCCAGCAGATGCTAAAAGAAGCTCTTGCAGTTTCTGGGAAGAAGCCATTACTTTTCTTTCCTTATTATCTAAGACAGCCTTTAGGTCATGAATGCAATGCTCAGACTGAATACGCTGTTCTTCAGATTCCTGTAACTGTAAAACCACAGTAAGTATGCACAGCAGTCAGGTTAGTTTCTCTATAGAGAACTCCACATGCGCTGAAGAATTTGAATACTGCACACATCTGCACGTACCCCCTACTCAAAGTACAGTAATCATTTAAAATACATTCAAGCCTTCACTTCTCTTAGCAAATGAACAGAAACTTTGTTACTTCATCGCCTGTTACACTATCCTCTCCCATCTCCCATCTGTAGGTTGATTTCCTATAGCACTGACACTGCCACTCCTGCCCTTTCAGTGACTCATGATACTCTGTATCCACTTGCTTGCTACTCCATTCAAAATTTTAATTAAAAAGTTCATCCTTTACCTAAAGTGACTTCACAGCTCCATAATAACCAGATTCTTATTATTTATATTTCAGAAAAAAAAAAAATAAGCATAGAAAGCATAAAAGAAAAACACAAATGCAGCTGTTCAGTATTTATACAGTTTTTCAGAAATTGGACAACATACTTGGCCAAGCCAAATGCCAAACCATACTTGGCCAAACCTGTACTTCGCAAAGCTGCTCACCAAATACAAACCTTTGTCAAGTAAAGACATAGTGACCTCATGTCAAAGACAATCCAGTCATAGACACCAAGTGTATAAAACAATGCAATTCATATACATGTCATTCAATCTCTACTGCTGAATTTACTTCTAGGATAGGAGAACAACATTTGCTTAATGCTTTCAAACCCCTTCTCTGATTTGGTACAAACATGACTGTGATCACAGATGGCAAGGGACAAGTTGAGATGACTGAGGAGGTAAGGGTCTGCTTACAGTGTTCATATGCATTTGCAAAGAGACAAAAACTTGTAAATTCAGAGCACCTGCATGAGATGTTGCCTCAGACAGTGCAAACATCCTACCCACATACAAGCTCTTAGTTCAATCCATGTAGTTCCGACACCATCCTGCAACATCCTGAACAGGGCTATAACTGTCTCAGAGCAGTGACGAGTTTCGAGAGATCAGTCTGCTCTGCTCATACCTACCCACCAGAAGGTTGCTCCTCCAACCAGCTTGCAAGCAGCTCCCCAAAGGGCCAGTTATGTTGGACATCAGGAAAGGGGAGGAAGGAAGGAAGACAAAGAGCACTGCTGCAATAATACCCTGGGGAGCCAGAACAAGAGCTTCAGCTGTGGGGTTGAAGAGCAAGAACATCTCTTGCTTGCAGAAGAAACCAGTTGGCTTTCTGACGATGGCAGTAACACTCATCTTGCACTTTGGAAGAGAAGGCCAGCTGGCAAAGCTTTCACTAGCTTCATGAGTTATGGCAGGGCATCATTGCTAATTTCCTTAGCTCTCCCTGCTACTTGCTCTCAGAACACTTTTTTGCTCTTCACTAGACACAGGGAAGAAAACACCCTCAGATTTATACACACAGTTACAGGCTTTCTATACCTTGGTTTTAACCCTGTCCAACTCCTTTTGCAAGTGCAATTTGTCTTCCTCAAGGTCACTGCGGTAGCGCGTAGTAACTTCAAGCGAAGCTTCTGACATAGACTGTTTTTTAAGAGCATCAGCAAGCTCCTGCTGCAGCTGTCTGATCATACCCTAAAGAAACAGTTAGATGAACACGAAGAAAAGAACATGAAATATGACTTCCCTTCTTTACTTACTATATTATATAATTCAGTGTTCAGAGTGAATTCTAAGGTGTAAAATTTTGACTGCCACCAGCAGGCATCTGCACATCTGATACCCTCTATCCATCCTTCTCAATGTCACACGTGCAAACTATGAGCAAACTATGAGGGTTTCTGCTTCTTAATTAAAAAAAAAAAAAGACCTAAGCCTTATTCTTCTTGGAACAATATACAAGCACACTATAATAATGTATTTTTTCCTGGATGTGGANNNNTATTTTTTCCCCTAAAAAAAAAAAAACAAAGAAATCTGTTGCGATGCAAGACCTATAGTTTGACTGCAGATACTACTCTGATGATCAAAAACAGGATGTTGTATTAGATCATTCTTTGTGATTTTCCTCTATTATGCAAATATAATTAAGTCCATACAAGTATCCAAAAGCTCTTTCGAAGCTGTAAGTACATGTTGAAACACATTCTCTTACAGTCTTCTCACTGAGCTCATTGTGGATTAATGCTATATATATAGCAACTTCAGAAGGCAGTAGGAAGAATACAAAGCAATTCACATGTTAAAATGACTGACAACACTGCTGGAGTTCTATGCTGTTCTGTTACCTTTCCAAGAAAACAAAAAATAGGGCGGTTAACTCACACATTCACGTATTTATCTCCTCAAAGATTCCAGGTTTGTTATGAGGAAGGAAAAGTAATTTCAGATCACTACTCAAATCATTAAGGGACACAAACCTTACACCAGAGAGTCTAAAGACTGCATGTGACTATTTCCTATTTTCCAGAAAGGAAAGAAAGATTACACAAAATGGTTAAGAAAACTTTTTAATCATTACTCTACCTGGAGTTAAGAATACTCTACCTATTCTAAGAATATACATAGTAATGCACTGTCTCACCATCTACAGCTTTTTCAGCTGTATACCTATTCCTGCTCCTAACATTCCCATTACATTCTGTTCCATGGCTGACAAAAGTCATCTACATGTGGACATGGGAGCAACGCTTGTTTCGTCCATATTAGAGACACAAAGTTATGCTACCTGCATAGGAGCACATTTCATACTCCTGCACCTTATCAATTTTCACAAAGGTGGTTTTACTCATTTCTTAATTAGTCTTTCTTCAGTCTGCCTAGGTAGCCTTCCACAGAGCCACAAAGAAAAAGCACATTTAAATATGGCTACACATCAAAAAGTACAGAAGACAAAGCTTAGGTCAGTGTCTGAACTGACAGTTGAGGAACTGCAAGGCACCTCAGAACTCCTAAAACACATACAGAAGTGAACACCTGGACAATACTAATGTTCTTCAAATTTCTAGCATCTTATGGAGAAGTGATTTTTTTCTTATTTTTTTTCCTCTTTAGGAACATACTAGAAATCCAACTGTCATCACTTCACTTACCTGCATCTTCATTTCTCATGCTTTGTATATTGGACGTTTTTTCTTTTTCTTTTTTTTTTTTTTAAATACACTTTTTTGTGTGTGTCATCAGTGCAATATGTGTATCACACCACCACCCTACAGGGCATAAAAAGGACTAAGGAAAAGGGATAGAAAAGAGTTCTAGAGAAGAATCACCTTCTTGACCAAGTTTTGGACATCTTTCTGACCTTTCCTCAGCTCTGGGCAGTGACATCCCATTTCCCAAAGTCTTCCTCAATTCCAGGAGAAACACAACAAACCAGAACAAACCAGCAACATTTGGTCCTATGCATATAACTTACACCTGATGCATTTCAGAAACACAAAATCATTCCAAGAACTGCAAAATTGTGATTTGTTCTACATTCGTACAGCTTACCTCTCTTTCTACTTTGTCAGTCTCATATTTAAAGACTTGTTCTCTTAAATCAGTGTACTTGGTATTTAATTCCTTGTTTCTCTCTTCCATCAGGTAAACTTGCTTTTCAGTATCAGCTCTGAGTTTGTTGAAAATATCATTAAACCTGTCCTGGACATCATTCACCACCTTCTCTTTGATGATCCCCTTGTTCTGCACATCTTCCAGCTGCTGACGCAGTAGCAGGTTTTCACTTTGGAGTTGGGCCAATCGCTCCTGCATAGATTCCTGCTTTATCATAAATTTTCTTACTTGATCCTTCTCAAGTTGCAGAGCGTGATCACTTTCCTTTGCCTGATACTGGGCTTGACTTAATTCTTTTTGTGTCATTTCTAGAAGCAGCGTTTTTTCTCGAAGTGTTTGTTTCAACTGGTGAAGCTCATTTTCTAGACTATTAGCTTTGCTTTCAGCTTTACTCAGCTGCTGAGACAAGCTCTTGCTGGTTTCTCGCACATCAGAGAGGTCATGATGGAGCTTGTCTTGCGAACGAAGCCATTCGTCACGCTCTCTCTGAAACATCCGTTCGACATCGCTTTTCAATGATTGATGACGTTCAAGATCTTGAACAGCAGCATTGAGCCGGGAACGGAATGATTCAATCTCTGTCTCCAGTCTGTCTTTGCTTTCTTTTGTCTGCTCAAGCTTGGAAGTTAGCATTGCGGATTCTGTCTTGAGTAAATTCAGCTGTCCGTTGTACTGAAACACTGTTTGCGTTAAGGCTTCCTCGCTCAGTTTAAGTTCCTTCTTCAGGTCTTCATTTTTTTCTTTCAAACTCTCATTTTCCTCTAAATATTTTCCTTCCTCCTCCTGGTGCCTAAGTTTTACCTGATCAAGTTCTAGTCTTAGCACAGCAAGCTCATCTTGCAGTAACTGATTTTTGCACAACAGATCCTTTTCTCTTTCACTAGTGTAAGATTCCTGAGGGAAAAAGAACACAAATAAATAGCCAGTCAGTAAATGAATCTACAAAAAACACTTCAGCAACAAATTGTGCTTTAAAATTTGTAATACTGAATCATGAATGCTAAGATGAAAGAGAAATTTCGGGTAATCCATAAGCTACCATACAATGCATGTGTACATCAAGTGCACACATGGGAGCTTTAACAACCCTTTAAAATCTTTACAAACATCCCAAACATACAATGCCCTTTTCCCCCTTAAACCAGCAACAAAATAATAACTTTATTTAAAATAGAGCAAGCAGATGTCTTTTTAAAAAAAAAAAAAAATTGACAGTGTATTCTTGTATTCATGTTCCTTTGAACTATAAATCTGGTAGAAACAGAGCTAAAAAGGTTATTTTCCTTTCCAGATATGTAGCTGAATTGCAACAAATATAAATGCTGCCTCTAATCTTGTATCAGTCCTCAAATGCCTCCTGAAGACTTAGCCTTTTATTACTGAAATCAAGCTATACAGCTCCATCCCTGGAATTAAGTACTCTTACACATTTTCCATTCATCACATACGTAAGTTATTTCCACACTAACATAATAATCCTGCATTTATTGGCCAGCACAGCAAAGAACAAATAATTATTTGAAGCACTGGACATTCTTAGCAAATTCAGTAAACACTTCAAGTTTGGGGGTGTTTTGGCTTTTGTTTGTTTAGTTTTTGTTTTGTTTGTTTTCCATTAGAGTTTAGGATTGCTTTTTTGCCTCCAAGTATTCTAACTCCTAGAGAGAATTTCAATGTTGATACTCTTCAATAAAATTTTAGAATGAAAAGGTGCAAGGGAAAGGTACAGTTTAAAGTAAACAAACTTGATGGTGGTATAACTAATTCAAAAGCCAAGCAATGGGATCACAAATAGCCTCAACCAACTTCTCTGCTGGTCAGCCTCAAGACAGCTGGATGTGTCTCTGCTAGAAAGCTTAAAAATGTTGCTAACATCTATACAATGAAAAATAGCAAACAGCTTAAAAAACTGAGTAAATGGTGTCTTATCTTCTATTGGCTTCCCACCTCCACATGCAATTCAGCTATACATGGGACTGATCCTGCTTTCCAGAACTTCTAAAGACAGCAGTAACATAGTGAGGTTACACTGATAAACTGTAGATAATTCATTAAGAAGCATGAAAAGTTTTTTATGATTTATTATGACTTTAGAATGAGCACAGTGAAAGTTAATCAAATTAATCAGAAATGGAACTGCTTGCCTCTGAATTTTTTCCTATAGTTCTCGTCTCTTCTTCTAGTTCCTTCTGTCTCCACAGGTGGTTGTTCAGAATTCCTTCTTGTAGCACTCTGGCACTCTTCTCCTGAGAGAGCTGCCTCTGTGTTTCATCACGCTCTTCTTCAACCTACGGTTATATAGTTCAACTTCTGAATCTCAGGCAAAATCAGAACTAGCAGTATCTTCCCTATCCCATTCTCCTTTATATTCCTACACGTATTTTTGCTTCCTGAGAGTTATGATAATCCATCTCGCTAAACCAGACAACATTCTTTTGAAAAGATCTACTTTGAATGGCAATTTGTAAAAGGTTTTTTTTTTTTTTTTATGGTTTCAATTTCAGTGGCAGGAGACAAACACCCATTCTGACATAATGTGGGTTGTGCAGATCCAGCTTCTTGCCTGCTTATGTTCCTAGCTATTTATTCCATGCAAGAAGAACTACTCCTGTGTTGCAAATTTTACACTCACACGAACCCAAAAGCTGCATCCAGGTGTTAGTGAGATGATTGCATATTTAGGAAGATACACTGCTCTGTAGAGCAGTTGTACAGAGTTTTAATAAGAGCTGTTTAAACTTCCTCTAAGCAAAAACTACAGGTTGAAAGCAAGCATCCCCAAGGCTAACCCTATTGGAGCAAATGAATTGAGTTGCTCTGAATTAAAATGTGTTTTTATTGAAGTGTTGTGGTTTAACGCAGCAGGCAGCTCAGCACCATGAAGCCGTTCACCCACTCTCCCCCAGTGGAATGAGAGAGAACTGGAAACAAAATAGAACTCGTGGGTTAAGATAAAGACCACTTAGCTAGACAAAAAGAAAAAAGGAAAAATATAAACAAAAATGCAATGATAACAAAGCGTCTATATCCGCAGTGCGATTACTCGCCACCTGCTGTCCAACGCCAGCTGATAACAGAACTCCGCTGACCAGCGCCCCATCAGCACTGCCGTGCAGCACAACACAACGCGACGCAGTGCGGTGCTGTGGAACGCAAGGTCTCACCACCCGCCGACCAATGTCCAGCAACCCCCGAGCAGCGGCTGCCCCCAGCCCACTCCCCACTGCTTTGTAGCCCTCTGCACAATGCCACATGGTATGGAACCAGCTTTGCCCTAATTCTGGCCAGCTGTCCTGGCTCCGCCCTGTGCCCCAATGGCAGTGGCTCTTCCCCACCAAGGGGTCTGGCCCTCCCTGGGCACACACCCACCACTCAGCAACAACCAAAACATCGGTGTGCTATTAACACTACCTCAGCTAAAACCAGGACATAAAGTAACTTTGATATGTTAATAATGAGACTGAAATAAAATTTCAAAGTAAATATAAATCAACACTTCCAAAATCACCTTTTCATACAAAGAATAGACTTACATATCAATTCTCCATGTTCGAAAACAAACATGCTTACACTTGTCCAAATCAAAAATTATATGAATAATGTACGCCCAGTTTTAGCTTGGACAAGTCAGCATTATAAAAGCCTTATACTTCATGAATCACTCTATAATAAAACAAAAAATAAATATCAAAACTACTATTCTTGGAGACATACACCACAAAGTTTAAGCAGAAACCCAAGTCATCTTTCTTACTAGATACATACATATATACACACACACACTATATATACTCACTCAAAACAGGAATAAACACTCATATGCTTAAAGTTAAAGATCAGAGAACATCTCTTCACTAGTTTTAACACTAACATTAAGAGAAGCATAAATCAAACAAGAAACATTTCCAAAACACATTAATTCCATTGACTATAACCTACTGCAAGGTTCTAAGTCTACATTAGATACATGTTTCTAACAACATTTAGAAATGCATCAGAAAATATGTCAATACATTTTCAGTTTACCAAAACCTAGCAAAATTTCTGTAGAAATGGAGTTGTACGAGATTTCCAAAGACTATTAATGAAGTGTTCAAGAAATGTGTAGATGTGGCACTTAGGGACACGGTTTAGTGGGCACAGTGGTGTTAGGCTGATGGTCGGACTACATGATCTTAGAGGTCTTTTCCAACCTTTATGATTCTATGATTCTAAGTGAGACACAGAAGAGGACTGACCAGCTGAACAAACAGACCAGGAGCTAATCTAATGCAATTCATGCTTCTGTTATATTCAGGCAGAAAACAGGTGATGCTAACTACTTGCTGTTCCTGTCAGAACACTGTGGCAACTGAAGGTCCCTAACGATCACTCCCATGTGTTCTTGATAAGTTTGCAAATGTAAGTTCTGCAAATCTGAGGCTTCCTATTTATGGGGAATAAGACAACTGAACAGACTTCAGGTCTTTTTGAAACTGCATAGAACCATGACAGAAATACTGAAAAGTAAATCAAGGCCAGTGAAAAGATCCACAAAGCCTCATGTAAGAGCTGAAGAATTTATGCTGATTATATATAATGAGAATGTCATAATGCAAATCACATTAAGTAAGCACTAAACTTGTAATAAAGGTGAGAGGTATTCCTGGATTCAGACCCAACTGTAGGCAACTGAGGCAATGTACAGAATTGCAGGCAAATGGTAACATCTGGGTCTGAATAAGTAATACCTGCAAGAGTACTATAAATAACAGATTTTAATTCCCTTCTGAAAAAAAAAAAAAAAAGAAAAAAATACATTGCTTAGTATTAATCAGGAAAAATAACTCAAAGTGAAGCTCTGCCTGAAATACAAAAAAAAAATTATGATTCAGTAAAAGGAGAAAAGGACTCATGAGCCTGTCTGTTCACATCCTTTTGAGGACACTGGTCCTCAAAATGCGGCAATATAGTTCTCAAATGCCTCTTCCACAAACAAAGTGCATCTTTCTTTAAGCGCACTAGAATATCAATTAAAAAGAAACAGAAAATCACAATATGAATGTTGAACTTTAATTTACCTGCTTCAAGAGCTTTCTCAGTGTTGTTAACTCTGTTTCTAAATTCCCTGTGCACAACTCAAGTTGCTGTTTCTCCTCTCTCTCTCTACAATATTGGTCCTCTTTCCTCCTTAGTTGTTCTTTTGTTTTCTCATGTAGCATTTCAACTCTGAGTCTCTTTTCCTCTTCTTTTTTCAAAGAAAACCTAGGATTTAAAAGAGAATATCTGAGCAACAAAAGCACTGACATAGAAAGTAAATATGTCGCATTATGAACTCGCAGAAACAAACCACAAAAATGTCAAACTTTGCAAATACAGTACTTCTGTGTAACACTAATTTTTTTAAAATATTTTAATTTCATTTAACTAGTGGTGGAATACACCTTGTACATCAGTAGTACAAGACAGACAAATAAGCCATTAGGTGATGAGCAAAATTCATCACGTAATTTCAAGTTTACATAGGTAAATATAAAGAAGAATGCACACTTTATAATTCCTAAAAAATCCCTTAATATCACAGGTGCACACTTCATTCAAAGTTAGTTTACCTTAATATATCAAAATACCATAAACTTTTACTATTAAAAAATACTGCTTTTAAGATGTTGAACATCACCTGCATATTACAGATCCACAGTGATGGCAGGTAATACTAACAAAGCAGCACACCACTTACCTGAGATAGATCCAAAAACTTCCCAGCAAGCCTTCTGTAAGACCAAAACAACTGCTTACCATAAGAGGAGTACTTTTTCGTTTTTTTTTTTTTTTTTTTTTTAAAGAATACGGTCAGTGTTTAAAAAAAAGATTTAGAGATGTGTGTGGTTTAAACTTAATGTGATTAAAAAAGTTTTAAACTCAATGACTCAATGGATCTTCATGGGGAAGAAATCACAGCAATTCCATTTTGAAGCTAACTGATACTGAAAGCCTTAGGGAACGTTAATTAAAAAAAAACAAAACGAAACAATCAGCAATAAGCACCAACGCGGTTAAAATTGTCCTTGGTGTGTCCGTAGGAAGTAAACAAGACAGCATTTTTGTATTTGATAGTTATTTTAAATATTTTTCTAATATCCCTGTCAACAGTCAACAAGAACACAAATAGCTGCAAAAACAAAACCAGTTTGCTTTAAAAATTCTGCTAAGCAAGTGCCAGCAACCACTAATAAACTGCTCAAAAGATGGGTAGTAACATTAGTATTTAAATGGTTTATACTCAAAGCTTTACATATAATGAATTAGTTTCACAAAAAGTACAGCTTTTACAAATGTAAAGCTAACACTGTTTTAAGAATTCATTTAGGAAGAAAAAATTAATTCCTTGTGATTTATAGATATCCGGGAATTTGGAGGAATAGCTGGAATGAAATCCAGACCAAATTAGGAATGGCCTTGTCTTCATAATCCCCTTTCATGAACTGGGAGGCTGCTGGTACATCTCCTCAAAGCCCATTTCCCTCAGCTTCTCCTCGCAGGGAAGTGCTCCATGCTCTGTGACCAGCCTGGTATAACCTCTGCTGAACTCACACGTGTTGGCTATGATCTCTTGTAGCGGGAGGCCAGAAGATGGACCCAGTGCTGCAGACACAGCCCAACAAGTGCTGAGTAGGGATGGATAACTCCTGTCAGCTTCTTGGCTCTCTGCTGCTCTATACGCATCCCAGGACGCTGCTGGCCAGCTGCGAGTTCACTCTTGCTCACATGTAGCGCTTGATCGCTGCCAAGGCCCCCAGGGCCCTCTAAGCAAAGCAGCTCACCAGCCAGAGCATTCCAGTGTGCATCCTCTCAAGAGGTACTTCCACCCCACGTACAGGGGTTTGCATTTGTCCTTAACGAATTTCATACGATGCCTGCTGGCCACTCTTGTCTGAAGTGGTGCAAACAGTGATTAAAAACTTCACAGCATCCACTTCTAGCTCAGGAGCATGAGGACAAGGGACAACCTCAAATTTGACCTTCACTCAAACAAACCCACTAAACTCTGTTTTGATTTGCAGTCTGTGGAGTTGCCACAGTTCCTAATTTTACACAAAACCAGAAGTCGCAAAAACAGAACCCACAAAGGACAATTCTTAAAAATGCTTGTAAGTCCCCACCCCTGGAGGTACTTAAGAGATGCATGGACGTGGCATAATGGACATGGTTTAGGCATGGGACTTGGTACATGCCAGGCTGATGGATGGACGGACCATCAACATCTTCTGAAACATGATCATGATAACATACATGATCAGAATGCAGAATTACTTACTTGAGGCTTTGGATATCACTTTTCAGTTCCACTTCTTGGTGAGCCAATATGGATTTCAAACCTTGAGACTCTTCTGCTATTAATTGTGACTCCTCTTTTTCACCTTCCAGTTTCCTGACTTCTCTCCAGAGAGCTGTATAGCGTTTTTTTTCACGTTTTATTATCTGTTCATATTCAAGAAGTATGTTTTGAATTTTCAGTAAAATAGTAGAACCTATTTGGAGACAGAAAATACACAAAATTGCACATACGCAAAAATACTTTCCAAGGTACAACCTATTTAATACTCTGCTGTATTGGGTACAGCTGGCAAGGTTTTGATAGTGGGGAAGTCTCTGTAAGGACAGGAAGGACTGTGCCAAATGCAGATGATTCCAACAAACCCCCTGCAGGACACAGCTCAGCCCATCAGCCAAGCTTGTGGCACCTCCAGCAAAGCATATTTTGGAAAGGGCAAAAAACACCACGCAGGCACAGGAGGGAAAAAAGGTGTTAATAACAGCACAGCAAACCAAGGTAAGATGAAGGAGGGGAGGGAGTGCTACAGTTGCTGGAGCAGATTCCCCTACAACCTGTGGAGAGCACCATAATGGAGCAGGTGTTACCCTGCAGCCCCTGGAGAGGACCACACTGGAGCAGATATCCACACTGCAGCCCATGGATGACCCCACACCAGAGCCGTAGGATAATTCCTAAAGGACCCGCAGTTGATCAAGAGTCCACATTGCAGCAGATCTTCCTGACAAGAAGCACAGCACATGCAGAGCCGAGGCTGGAGCAGGTTAATTTTCCCCAAGTGGGCGGCTGTTCTGCCCATGGCAGTAATTAGTTAGTGATGTCCCTGTCTTTATCTCACTTCTTGAGCTTTTTCATCCTATTTTCACCCCCTGTCCTATTGGAGAGTGGAAGTGAGTGCAGGTCAGTGGGAGCTTGACCTTTAGCCAGGGTTAACCCATATTTGACTAATGAAGTTTTAGCAAAGTTTAATAAAAGTAGTTAGTGCTGCTTATGTTTATATAAAGCTACATGTATGTATGCAAACATGTTACAACATTTGATTATAGATTTTATTTTTTTTCAAAGCCATTATTTTGGCGAGCAATTTGTCATTACTTATTGAGGGGCATAATCAAGAGAAAGAAGATTGGTCTTACCAACTTCTGTGATCATTGCATTTGAACGAGCTGAACTGTACCTTACAAGAACCCGTTTTTCCAATTCTGACTAGCGACACAGCACGTCTGCTGACAATACAGACAGACATCTAAGGTTAGGTGAGATGAATTCCACATTCAGTGCTGAGGGAGTCTGTACTTTTTGGGCTGGGATGGGGGGAGTCATCTTTGATCATAAAACTCAAGATCAAAATAGGAAACTGAAGAACTGTGAAGGTACACAATGTTTTAAAAGAGGTACTCGTAATGGAAGACAATGTGATTTGCAAGCTTACCTGTATGATCCACACTAAGCTGTTCTAACAGCAGCATAGCTTCTTTGTAGGTTGAAGTTGGCAATTCACCATCCTCTGTAGTTGTGTCAGACGACTGGGTTAAATCAAGGTCATCAGTAATATCCATTTGTATGCCGACCTACAAATGACACAGTATTTTATGTACACAACACTATATTGTTATATTATAGGTCATTGCAAATGCAAGAACATTTCATTCTCATTCACAGCACATAGGTTAGGCTCAAATAGAATGAGGTGGCGCACGAGCAGAAATCTTCACATCCAGTTGACAACGATGTAAAAGCTGTTACCATCTAAGCGATTAGAAGCTGATAAAAATATTTATCAAGGAAATAATTTTATGATACCTTGTTCTTTTCAATCCCTGTTTTTGTTGCCAGTCTGGAAAACAGAGATAAATTTCAGTACTGGATTGCTTATATTGCATTATGAAAAACAACTTAAGTTGCTCTAAAAAATTAATTTCAGAAGTAAATTAAGCTACAATTTAGTGCAAGAACTTTCTTATATGTAGTTGAAGGCACAAAAAAAAAAACCAAAAACAAACACCTTATGTGTACTGGAAGGCCAGTTTTTCCGCACTGATGTAAAGAATCACAAAACAGCCCAGGTTGAAAGGGACCTCAAAACATCGCTAGGTCCAACCTTTTGTGGGAAAAGGGAGCCTAAAGATTATCTTGCACCTAGTCCAACTGCGTGTTGAAAACCTCCAATGATGAGGAAATCTACCGCATTGCCTGGAAGATTGTTCCAGTGATTGATTGTTCTCAACTCGTAAAAGATTTCTCTTATATCAAGATGAAACTTCTTCCAGTGCAGCTTGTACCCATTGCCCCTTGTCTTCTCCATGTGACTCCTTGTGAAGGGAGACCCTCCATCCTCTTTGTAGCTATCCTTTAAGTACTGGAATTTGGTGATGAGCTCCCCACTGAGCATTCTCCTCTCCATTATGAAAGAAGTCTAACTGAACCAGCTCCAGAAAAAAACTGTTCTTTATACTGTATGGCACAGTGGATTACAGAGATGCCAGCGTAAAATCTAAAGGTCATACAGCTCTCTAACAGCAATTTCGCTTCTGTGTCTCCCATATCCCTTAAAAACAAAACAAAACATATTTACACATGCACACACATACACAAGTATGTGCATGCACATTCAGGTAACTCAGAATTTGTGCTCATTTGCCTCTATCACTAACTTGACTGGTAAGTTCAGAGCATTCTAAGCAAGTACTTTTGAACACAAAGGGCATCAGGTAGTATTATCATAGAGAAAAACAAGAATCACTGTACACATTCAGTTTACAAAACTAACCTTTAGCTTTCAGGCCAATTTTTATAATTATTAAATTTTATTTACAATATTCCCTATATACAATACCTTCCTTCATCTTGAGATGTTTCACTGAAAGTGCTGTCATCCTGTACTTGAATATTCTGATTAGCCTTCTGCTTTGAAGACCGTCTTTTATTCTCATTTTTCTTTGCACCTTTTGCATTCAGGGAAGATTTACTATATTAAACAAAGAAATTAAGTCACCGAGTATCTTATATAAAACATGAAACACATACTCCAGAAACAAGTCCAGAAACAACCAAGACTAAAAAAGTCTGTAATAAAACACAGGCTTGATTCCCAACGACTACTTCTTTACAAAAAAGAATCAAAGATTATTAATTTACCCTTTTACCCGCATTTCCATTAATTTTGATCTCTCCTCTGATGAAAAATCTTTGTGTTTTTCTTCTACCATTCTTTC
The DNA here is from genome assembly GCA_013399715.1 of Alectura lathami. Taxonomy (NCBI): domain Eukaryota; kingdom Metazoa; phylum Chordata; class Aves; order Galliformes; family Megapodiidae; genus Alectura; species Alectura lathami. The sequence continues at coordinate 179,519 of VXAV01001748.1, forward strand.
ATTCTCAGTTTCCAAACAGTCATTCGTCCTTAGAGTAAACTTTTGTTTCATTTGCTGATTAACAATATTGCCTGATGGTGTACTTGATTGATCAAGATCTTCCTGTTTCTCCACTGCCTGTGTTTTGAGATGTCTCTGCTTCCTTTTCTCCTTCTCAACCTATGAAAAGAAAATTAAGCTTCATATATTTCTTTGTTTCTAGAGGAGTGAAACACCACATCCAAGATCAAATAATCCAAGTTTTACTTCTGAAATCATGTAAAATAAAAAACATTTCAGTTCCTATACAGAAGAATTTTTGCAGGAATTAAACTACCAAATGTATCAAGTCAATGAAAACACTGAATTCACTCATGATTTAAAGTGCAAAAGCACAGCCCTTAGAAAGGAAGCAACAGTGTATCTTAAAACACAAATAACAGAAAACTAAAAGCACTACTGGTGGACAAGAAATTAGAAGGACTACACAATATCAGTTGCAAAAACACAAAATATGAGTGGAAGTATGCCAGACTACTTCCTTACTGAGGAGGGAAAAACCCCAAACCCACAAGCAGAAATGGTTTCACAGCAAATCAGGAATATTAGTGAAGGGCAATGATGGCACACCATGCACAGATCACAGCAAATGAACAGATTAGTCAAGACCCTGTTCAGAAGCTATTTTCATCCTTTGATTGAGAATCAGCACTAGCTTAATTGTATGCATTTCTTCTTATGGCAATGAAGTGATAACTACGTACACTGGAACTGACTGCCACCTATGGTTTAACTATAAAACTTTGTTTTCTGAAAACCTGCTAATTACACAAAGGGGAGAAGGACAACTCTCCACTGCTTTCTTTACTCATGAGAAATGTACTTCCATTAAAACAAAAAAAAACAATTTGCAAGAAGCACCTTGACTTAATGATGAATAGCTAACATGAACAGGACCACGGATATGGAGAAAGACTGAGAAGTAAGGAGTAGCAGGTGCACTTCTACCTCTTTCTGTAGCTGTACCTTCTCTTTCTCCAAAGCCAGGAATACCATTTGCAGCATTCCTACCTTACTCTTAAATCTTTCCACATCTTGTTTTAGTTCTTCATCCAGGCTCCTTTTCAGCATGCCACAAGGTTGCTGAGCATTTGCAAAAAGTTTTTCAGTTTCTGTTTCTCCTATTTTATTGTTTTCAATAAGGTAGTCTCTGGAAACATCATCACTATGACAAAAGTCTTTGCCAGTTTTTTTATCTTCTACAAAACGAAGTGCATTTTCATTATTTGTGGAAACAGGTCTTCTTTTAGGAAGAATATTAGAAATGTCATCCACAACATTTGTTTTCAAACAACGTATCAGGGAGCATTTAGGACTTCCCTCTACATTTCTACTACTTCCATTTGCATTCTCTTCCATTCCCATAGTAGGAATTTCCTTTTCCTCTCCTTTTGCTAGAGGTACTTTTGCATTATCTGTATCATTAGTGCAGCCTTCTTCATCCATACTCCAGGTATCTTCCGTGCTTGCATTTAAGTTATTTTGATCAGAAAGCACACCAAGACTTGGAATTACAATTGCCATTTCGGGTTCTTTTAGCTCTACATTAAGTTTCGTATCTCCAAATTCACCTTTACTCTGTAACTTACTACTCCGCTCTGTCGCACAAGAAGAAACAACATGGAAACTCTTCAATTCTTCATTGAAGTCATCTTTTGACGCTTCTGCCACAAGGCAAGTAGTTTTCTCAGATTCATTAATTTCACCAAACAGCTGCTTCAGCTCTGCTGTAATGTCTTTAAAATTTTTTTTCACTTCCCTTTTCTCATTTTCAACCCACATTTTTTCATATATTTCTTCCCAAGGTTTTTTTAACTGCTTGTCAGCACTGTGGGATTCCTCATTTTCTGCTAGCACTTCCTGATGTGGAGTTTCTGCTGTGTCAGTCTGATTTTCATGTGCTGTTTTTTCTACTGAGTTGGTAGTTTCTAAAGTATGTTTCTCCTTCAGTAAGAAGGTACAGACAGAAACATTACCAAAAGAAAGGAAGTTACAGTTAATCCACGTAACTTATGCTGCAAACTCACCCCATCATACAACAGAAATTAAGATATGACCTTTTTATTTTTCTTTTTTTCTTTAAAATAGATGGACTTAGTTTAGAAAAAACAGTTTTCCGTCAATTAGATTTCTCTGGACATGAGGGTTGCATTTACCTTTTAGCCTGCCTGCTCTCTATAATTGATGTCACTAAGCAGTTTATTTTTTCATGTGTTATTACTTTACTTTTAAAAAAACAACCAAACAAAACCCAACAAAATAAACAGAACTAAACAACATAAAGCACAACTGCCTGAATTTTCCCCTCCTCCATCATTCTCTACTGTCCGGCATTTTACAGCCCCATTTGTCAGCTGAAGCCCCCCTCTCAGTTTAAAACCATTTCCCCTAAATGGTCTCCTCATATTCCTGACCCCACATCTCATTCCTCAATGGTTCTGACCGCTCAGATCACGTCTCACAGTCTCATTAACATCCTCCCTCCCACATGCCTCCTCAGCTTGTGCTCCCTTCTAAATAGGGCCTGCAGCCTTGGTGTCACAAAGGGCCAAGACCATCCAGCTTCTCACTCTTTCTGGTTCAATGTGCCCTTTTCTCCTTCTGCATTTTAACTGCAAGAAATTCTTCCTTTCATGATGGAGGGGAGCATCTCAGTCAGCCACCACTTGCCTCAGCCAAGCTGCGCTATCTTGTGCGACTGCTACCACCGTCCAACAGACTTCAGTTCTGTGCTAGGCCCGTTGAAATTAATCTCGTCCCTCTTCCACTGGTGTGGAAATTACTTGCTCTGCTGTTACAGAAGACTCCAGACACTCACTGGAGACCCCTACCCAGCCCTGTCCTGTATGCCCAATACAATCTGAATGCCTGCTTCATACCCCTCTAGAATGGACTCCAAAAAAATTATTTTCAAGCACTTATTAATTTGACCAAGCAAGGGTATATTTTGCAGAGGCAGTGAAAGCATCAGCAGATCATCATATTTCAAGTTTTTGCTCAACCTTTCTCTTACAAAGGGGAAGATCTGGCATGTTTTATCAAACAGATCAGCAGATGACAAAAAAATCTTGCTCCCCACATGAATATGTGCTTTGCATAGGGAAAAAAAAAACAGCACATTTGACTGCACTGTTTCTCAGCAGTGCACACTTAAAGAAAAATACTGGTCCATGTTTAAGCATACTAGCGGGAGACAAACTGGGACAATGTCAAAGACCCATCAGAATAGCAAGCATTTCACACAACAATAAGAAGATGGCATCCAGCTTCAGCTAATAGTAACTTCATGTATAAGACTCTTCTTTCAGCACCATTTACTGACTGGTAAGCTTTCTTTTACCTTATGTACAACACAGTTTACCAATTCAGATTATAACTCATAATATTCAGTTTCACATACCTGTCTCCCATAATTTTCAATGGCATCCTTGATGACTTCTTTTTCATCTGATGATGACACATGAGAGGTAGATTCTGAGCACTCACCTACAGTAAAGAGATCACATTTTATACTGAAGAAGACTTAATACAATTTATTTATACCTAGAATACATCCTGAATCATCATATTTATGAGAATAAAATCCTAACACAAACTACTACACTCCCTCAAATGTATGATTTTGATTCAGAGATAATATTATCATACTACACATTTAAGATGCACCCGTGTGAACTCCTTTCTTCTACAGCACTTTTCTTGTATAAGGGGAATTTGCTGAAAATCACTAAGTGGTCACAAACACACCTTAAAGAAACACAAACAGCTTATGTACATATATAAATAATTTTTTATATATATGGAACACTCTGTGCCAGATTGTTCCAGCTATTTTTACTTCTCTACGTTTTGTGCATAGAAGAGCCTCATTCAGCCCTTTTGGAGTTAGAAATATCTGTGTCATGGGAATCATTATGTTTCTGATGAAATATAGCTTGCTGAAACCCAAACATGAAAGTTTGCGAGAAATTTTCACATATACTTCTTAAT
>VXAV01001748.1:184998-202901 GCA_013399715.1 Alectura lathami
AAAAAAAAAAAAAAAAAAAAAAAAAAAAAAAAAAAACAAGGTTTGATTTCAGTACACCCGGTGGGGTCCATTAATATGGAAATACCTTAGAAAGATTACCATAATCACTCTTACCCCCTATACACATTGATTTCAAACTTAGCAGAACCATACAAAATAAACTTTCATGACAGCTAATTAGTTGATTTAGAGCTCCTAGGAGCATCTGAAGCTCTGCTTCCAGCCTACTGAACTTAAATTGGATTAGCCTTTTCAACTACATTACAGTACCCATATGACAGGCTGGACTGACAAATCAGTTTTAAAGGAGAAAATCCTCAGAAAATATTTTTATCCCAATAGCAAAACCTCCCTGCACTCCTATGCTCCATCAAGATGGTCAAAAGGCAAATGTCACAAGCTGCAGGCAGAAACCCTCAGCAACAAAACCTGAACTTTTCCTCACATTTTAGCTCCTGGACAAAGCACAACAGAAACCTAACAAAAATTAAGCTAGAAAAAAAAAAATCCTTGTCTAGATGATATTCATCTTCCACTGATTATCTAGGAACGTCTAAATGTTCAGACAGGTCAATCCTAAACTACACACACTCTTACAACTGTAAGAAACAACATAAAACCAAGAAATACACACGTGTCCAAAGAACACATGAAATGCACACAAGAACTTCCTTTACTAACCAAACAGGCCAGCAAGTGCTGTGTTAACTGGTGCTAACTAACAAGATCCAAGCATGTCATCGCAACAGCACACACACCCACAGCACAACAGGACTCCTAAGGAGAACACTGGCAAAAGCTCACTCCAGTCTATAAACACAGACAAACAATCTACAGAAAGTTACCATTGCCATGCTCCCCTGCAACACTCTGCAAGCATGCTCCATGTTCATCCGCAGCTGGGAGCAGCTCACTGGGTGATACTTTTCTCGGACTCTCCGAATCCGTCTGTATAATTTAAAGCACATGCATGAGAATTGGTACAAACTTTTTTTTTTTTTTTTGACTCATTTCCATGAAAAAGGCTGCCCCTCAGCCAATATGCATAACATGGCATCAAGTGTATCAAAGGTTTTTGCATCTATGATAAAAACCTTCTAAAGGACACGTGAATACAGAACACACTGGAAAAAAATCACAGCAGTTGTGTGTATTTTCAGATCTTAGGTTACAAAAACCTTCACAACTCATCAAAACTATTCTGCCATGTTGATAAACTTTCACAAACTGGACAGCAACAAAAACAATTAAAATGGGAAATCAAGACGTCAGATGTGAACAAGTAACTGCAGCTCTGCGTTGATCCAACATTTGTACCAAGCTTGTGCCTGACATTCAATTGAGCTTATGCTCCTGGGGCATGTATCCTGCAGTGGTGAGTGAGCGCACTGCTAAGCTGCGACAACAAAGCAAGTGTGACTTGGGTTGAATAAAGGCTAAGAAGGCAAAGCTAACAGAGATTAAGGATGTCTTAAAAAAATCTTAGTCTTGTATTTTTAAGAAAAGAGGTGGGGGAAGAGTTCATTTTTCCTCACAAGAAGAGCCAGAGCAGTGAGCTACAGACCCTGCTCGGTTCCTCTAGCCAATTACCACAGACAGAATGAACAAACACAGCCAGCACATTTGGTGTCTGTTGGATGTGATTTTCGAAAAGAGATGAAGTATACTCACAGAAGAATCTAAACTTCTATGTCGCACACCCTAGGGGCAACCGCTTAATTCTGACTGGGTCAGCAGAATAGAGCTGTATAAGTGAAAAGACCCATCCTCACACCAGCAGCCCCTCTGAGAGGCTCACAAGTTTTTAAGCAGCAGTAAACCTCACTGTCTCAATACTGTACTAGAGATAAAGCTCAAAAGCCAGCAGCTAGGAGGCCCATGTCACTAGTTTGACCTAACTTCTTCCCAATGCTAACTGAACAGAGAGCCTAGAGCACAAGTATTTCAAGGACCCCAGTTACAGACATTCCGCAGAAGCAACAAGAGGTAAACAAACATCATCAGTGGCCCAATTCAAAAGCATGCTCTCAAGTGTCTCTGTACCTGACTCTCCCCGCAACAGGACCCCACTACATATCTCACAGAAAGTACCTCAGAATCCCAGGGAGATTCAGTATCTTCCTCTTGCTCCACTCCTACGGCTGGCAGGGCACCTACAAATGTCGGACAAAGCGAGACACTGTGAGAGTTTATTGCACGCTGCTTTTCCCCTCCAGACAAAACCTGCATCTGAAACGTGCAGCAGTTCTACTGCAGAGGACAAACCAAGAAAAGTGTTCTTTTTACTCCTCTTATCTTCTTTCCAGCAGAAGTGCCTAAGTGTGACAGCTGACATGGCTATGTCCCACATGTTTGGGTAATGTTTGGCCAGAAACTCCAGCATGCTGCAGCCTCAGCACATGCAGAGCTTGGGTCATCTTCTCCCTAGCCTACAGCTCCAGTGTCTGGCATTACCATCGCTTTTCACCATACAGGACATACCATAAAGGCATGACACAAAATATTCTCACACTAAGAGGAAACTGGCAAGACACAATGCCGCTTGCTTACTGCTACCAAGCAAGATCTCCCTTGACTAAGATTCACTACCCTGCACCTTCCAAGAAGCTAGATACTTAATGACTGCAATTTAGAAACGGAGCAGGGGCTCTCAGCTCCAACACTCACCCCAGACAACGGACAGCAGTTTCTGCCTTAGCGGTTAACATTCAAGTCTCCTCTCTACCAGCTCAGCATAACCAGTGAGTCTCACCAGGCTCCTGGTCAGATAAGACCACCTTCATCTCTCTGTTTTAAGCTGCTCCATTATTCAAAACAAATTCAGAATTCCCTCACAGAGAGACATGCACAGAAAAACAGGAGCAAAGAGCCAGAGAGTAGTGAGGCTGCCCACCCTGGGAAAGTATAACTGCAAATTCCAGCCTGGATGCTGACCACTTACACTTTGCCAAACGCATGCTTGGGGTCAAACTTGCAAAGACAGGAAAGTGTGCACCTGGAGCGCCTCAGCATCTCCCACATCCTCTGTGTAGCATCTGATCGACAGCTACACATGCTCTGAAAACACCTACCGCAGCAAGCTATGCTCTGGAGATGGACAATGGAAACAGTGTCTTCTCCTCCTGCTCTGAGACCCTGAGGTGAGCACCAAAGCACTCAACTCTGTCTGAACTGAGAATGCTCTCAAGCATGCAAAGGAATAGCACTGGAGAGACCTGATGTCCCTTTAAACATCCCTTCCAACTCAAACAATTCTATGATTCTAGATTTTAAAACTGAACAAGGTGGGGCACTGGAAGAGAACAGTTATCTCACATCTTGACTCAGGGTTGCTCATGGCTGAAGTCTTGGGAAAGCAGAGACTTTCCATCTGATAGTACAGGCCAGAAGGGAAACACTACTGTCACACCCAAGAGACACCAGACCCTCTTTATCTTCTTGTCTTGTTCAGCCCACTTCAGGGAGAACACCCAATACAAGTAAGAATGGCAATTGCTTCATACAGAATCATTTGCATTCCAACACTACAATTTGTGATCTCTAAGAATTAACAAAAAGGTACAAAAGCTGCTATCCTTCTCTGCCACTGTCCACTAGGATTCATAGGCAACAGGAAAGTTTACCATCTCCGAAGTCAATCACCATTTTACTTCATTTATGGAACACGAATACTCATAGAGGAACGATTGGGATCAACATTTAATTAACTTACTTCTCTCATCAGCAGTGTCTTTTGAAGCATTATGGACTTGATGGCTATCATTACAAACAGAATTTTTCACACCCTCAGAAGCTGCAGTTTGTGGCTCTCCACCAGTGCCTTCCTTCACCTGTTTCTCCTCTTCTTCCCATTTAAGTGATTCTTTCTAAAAAAGATTGATCAAAACAGCTGGAAAGAACAGAAACTAGCATCTTCACTAACCACTGACAACTTGGAAAATGCATTTCTTGTGTAAGACTACAGTGAAGCAAAGCTCAAAGTTTCTCAAGGCCTTCAGTTTTTCAGTGGGAATAGACATAATTAAACAGCAATGCCTCATTGTTCCCTGTGAACACAGTTCCCTGCTTCTTTCCTGCATTACCCTTAACAATACCCTTGAGACTGAACCATCCCTGTACACTTACTTCTGGGCTTGAGGAAGATGTTGCCTTTATATTTTCCTCACATCTATTTAAGTGCAGGTTTTCATTTCCTTGTTTCATTGCTTTGCAGAATTTATTACCTACTGCTGCATACTGCTCTTTTTCAGCATCTTCATTGTCCAGGTATTCAAGAACAGACTTTGGTGTTTGACTTTCAAGCTTTGGGTTTTCTGCTGCTGACCAAGAACCATCATCACTTTTGAAACTCGATTTTTTCTCCTTCAGATCACTACTATCTGAATGAGGCTGAGGTATCTCTGTTTTCAAGTATGTCATTTCAGAGTCTGCAGTTCTGTGAAACTTCTGAATCATGCTTTTCTTGTTCCAGCTCTCTTGTCTGTTTTGCAAATTACTTAAATTTTGAAAGACAGCTTGTTTTGGCACTGACTCATAAGACACTTCATTATTCATTACCTTTGGAGACAGGACTGTTATGTTTTCTTGCACCGTTTCAAAACATTCATCTATAAAAGACACAAGAGTATCAACAGATCCCTCCATATTTTCATGAGGTTCTTTACGTATTTTCTGATCAGAGACATTTCCAGTTCCACACCAAGCTTCCCCTTTACACTTAACATTAGTAAAACATCCCGATTTCTGATTCATTTTTCCTTTAGGTTCTATTTCACCCCTCTGCTCCTCCTCCAGTATGTCATTAGGTTGAGTTTCTTCATCTTCCAGATCTTTGTCCTCATTTTCATCTTGAGTAAGATCTTCCTCCACTTCTTCCTCTTCATCCTCTTCATCCTCTTCATTATGCTCTCCATTGTCATCTTTATCTTCTTCCTCCTCTTCTTCCTCTTGCTCAAGGTTGCTTGAATCTGAGACATCTTGATGCAACAATTCTCCACATTCTCCTTTGTTCAGGTTTGCATCTGATGGGGTTCTTTGTTTGAGGTTTTTCTTCTGTGACTCAGGACTTTCAATTCCATAACCACCATCACGATCTTAAAGCAGGAGAAAAGTAAAAAGGCACATGAACCAACTGAGTTATATAAATAGCAACCTGCATTTTACCCGGTTAATGCACAGAAATCATCTGGGAATGGCTGGAAAAAGAGCAAGGTAAGGGATGGGCAGGATAGGGAATGGACTTATCAGGAACAAAGGCTTAGGAAGGGACTCTATCTTCATTTTCATAATCTGACTTATTTTGCTCTGAAATGCCAATGTGCTCTGTTCTCATAATGCTACTTTTCTGTTTAGTATAGACAAATGAAAACAAAATAAAATTACTTAGCAAGTTTACTTTTGTACGTTCTTATATAGAATCATAGAATCATAGAATGGCTTGGGTTGGAAGGGACCTCAGAGATCATCTAGTTCCAACCCCCCTGCCGTGGACAGGGCTGCCAGCCACTAGCTCACTAGATCAAACTGCCCAGGAACCCATCCAGCCTGGCCTTGAACACAGCCAGGGATGGGGCAGCCACAGCTTCTCTGGGCAGCCTGTTCCAGTGCCTCACCACTCTCTCAGGGAATAATTTCTTCCTGATGTCCAACCTAAACCTCCCCTCTTTCAGTTTTAGCCCATTCCCCCTTGTCCTACCATTATCCACCCGTGTAAAAAGTCGGTCCCCCTCCTGCCTGTAAGCTCCCTTCAAGTATTGGAAGGCCGCAATGACGTCTCCCCGGAGCCTTCTCTTTTCCAAGCTAAACAATCCCAACTCCCTCAACCTTTCCTCATAGGAGAGGTGCTCCAGCTCTCTGATCATTTTGGTGGCCCTCCTCTGGACCCGCTCCAACAGCTCCCCATCCTTTCTGTACTGGGGGCCCCAGGCCTGGACACAGTACTCCAGGTATCATGCAGTATTTTCCAAATAGCTTACTGTTTTTCCTGAACTTCTGGGAAGCATTCATTAACAGCACCAAGTTTGGCTTCTGTAAATAAAAATATATTTTAAAATAATTATTTGATCTATTTTTGTTTGTTGCTTGTTTGCTTTTAAAAATAAACAAATCCTTTAATTATATCAAATCTTCAACTGCCAGGCTGTCCTTTTGACACTCCTCAACTGCTTGCTACGCACTACACCTCTAATCACACAAACACTCCTCACATATCCAAGTCAGGTACCCTTCAGCAAGTTGTTTCCAGAACTATGCTTACATGCCTAACAATTCTAAAAAATGATTTTGAATTAATATTTGGAATGCATAGGTAAAATACAACTGCAGTTTGGACTGCAGTGCCTGGTTGCTTACTTACAAGCGTGCACAACTCAAGTAACTGTTAAAGTTCCTTAGACTTAAAGCACAAATTAGTCACTGCAACTCCACTTACCAAAAGATCACCAAGCTTCAAAAGCATGCTAGAATAATGCATCACTTCTATTTAAATCAATGCAACAAAATGAAACAATGTTTAAAATACACATGCTTGCATCTCCAGCCTTACAGAGTGGTGTTGAACCACCATGCTGAGACTCCTCATCACTGCAGAATCCCAGTGCAACAGACCAGATGCTCCAGACATCACTAAGTAAACTGATAATCCTTCAGAACATTAGTAAAAACAGGAGAGAGCATATTTGACTGATAAAAAGAGTACTACTCAAGTATTCAAAAATGAAGAAAAACATGTGGTGTGAGATTACATGCAAGCGTGGAATGTCACCCCATAGAAGAATGTAAAAAAGAAAGAAAAGTGACCAAATTGAGCAACTCATCCATTGAGCACTCGAGGAACCTGGGGAGGAGGAAAGGAGAACCAGGTGATGAACAAAATGAGTAATAAATAAACGCCCTTTTTCATTATCGGAATCTTATCACATAAATTAGGAGGAACAAGCAAGGTTTGGAGGAGGATGGAACAGCTTATGTGCTGACTTACAAACTCTTAGGGTTCGCAAATCTGACTCAAATGAAGCAGAACAACTAAAACAATGTGGTCATTTATCTTAACACCTACTGCTCTTTTTCCCCAAACTACAAAGCTACTGCATGCTCTGCCAAAGCTACAACTTTTTTAGGAAAAAGCCACAGCAGAAGAAAGGCTGGCAGCCAGAGACTCCTTTTAAGGAAAAAACAGTATTGGCTTGACAAGCAGTTTCTTTCAATCCCAAAGAAAATTGCATTCAAATCACTTATTTTACAGGACAATTTTGCTTGACAGGCACCATACCTCTGGGGTAAAACTGAGTTCTTCTTCCTCAGAAGTATCCCAACTGCCGTTACTCCCCTCTTTCTCAGAGCTTCTTCAAAAGCAAAGCAAAGTAAGTACAGGCTCTTGGCAAATCATTCCTCAAGTAAGTGTCAGGTATTTTTAGAAGTCTCACCTTATTGAGTCTCCTTTGGAGAAGTCATCAATTGCTGTTCAAATCGAAATTGACACATCGAAATTAGATTTGGTATGCTAAAAATCAATCAATACAAACAAACATTTAACTTAGACAACACTACAGGTCGTAACAATGAAAGTTGGGGTGGCCAATTCAATACAAGACAGCACAAAGGAGATTTCACAAAGCAACTGCTTTTTCAAATTACATTGAATTTTAAAAATACAGATCAGAGGTATCTTCCGTAGCTCTTAAACCTACAAGTTTAAAGAAAGACTTCTAAAGTAAATAACAGCATAGCACGAATATGCTATGTTAGTAAACAATTAACAAATGGTGGTAGCTTAGGAAGACAGTAAGTAGATGCATCTTCAAATGCTCATAGTACACACACATGCACACTCACATTCAGAGGTTTTACTATTTTAAACATTAAGTGCTTTGTGCTGTCACGCAGTACGTTTTATTTGCTGCTCTACTCAGCTATGGATTATTCTGAAAAATGTAAAGAAAGATCAAAAAGCATAATGAAGACCTAAAGGTAGGAGAACCACCAGCTCTCTACAGTGTACCAAAAAGGGTAAACAACAGACAAAAGGAGCATTACCAGGGGCTGCTGGGCTACAATCCAGGCTTTCATCAGTGCCATGAAGGTAACCGGCACCCAGGCTCACAGGATAAGTCAGGTCAAAAGGGATCTCAGGAAGTCTTTTAGCCAACTACTTACTCAAAGCCAGCTCAGCTATGAGGTCAGGTAAAGTCACCCAGGGCTTTACCCAGCCTGGTCTTGAACACCTCCAAGGAAGGAAACTGAACAGCCTCCCTGTTTGGCTGTCCTTACAATGGCAACGCTTCCCACTCACAGTCAGAAACTTTCCTGTTCCCATTTACACCTCCTGCGTCTCCATCTCCTGTCAGGCAGCACAGGAAAGCACCTGGCTTTGTCTTCTCACATGCACTGGAAGCTGCTGCTAGGTCCCTTCCAAGCTGCCTCTTCTTCAGGCTGAACAAGCACCGTTTTCTCAGCCCCCCTCAGAGGACAAGGACTCCTTAGTGAATCTGACAGCTCGCTGGTGAACTTGCTCACTGTTGATCGATCAGCCTCTCTTGTATCAGGAGCTCAAAATTATAACCAAGGACAGGCACAGCCCAGTGAGTGCCAACTAGGGGCAGAGAATCACTGTTCTGTCTCATGGCTTTGCCGCTCTTAACACAGCCCAAGATGCTGTTCTCAGCTGCCAGGGCACCCTGCTGGCTCATGCTCAGCTTGCTTTCTGCCAGGACTCCAGCCCTTCCCAGCCGAGCTGCGCCCCTGCCAGGCAGTCCCATCATGTTTCGTAGCAAGCACTGTTCCTCCCTAGGTGCAGGATGTGGCATTTGCCCTTGATGAATTTCTTAAGGTGCCTGCCAGTCCATCTCCCCAGCTTGTCCACATCACTCTGAATGAAATCTCTGTGCTGAAGCACATCCATTGACTTCCCCCCCCGCCAGTTTCAGATCACTTCAAACTTGATGAGAACGCCCTGTGGTGCATCTTTCAGGTCACCGATGTACGAATGAAACCTGCACTCTAGGAATACATTTTGAGGAGTGCTAAAGCCTCTCAACAACTAAGACAAAATAAAAGGACTTTTCGACTCCCAACACAGGGGGAAAAACAAACACATCTAACCTCCACACAGAAGTCAGTGCTCCTGAAGTTCTTGAACTAATTGTTAACTATCATAAAATGAAGGGTTACTACCAATAACCCACGAATGAGCATAGAAACTCTGTCTTCCCTAAAAACAGAGTTTAGGTGAGAACTTTGATGAGTACATCCTTTGATCTGAACAGAACTTTTTGACAATGCAATACAGGGCACATGTTCAGCGGAATCTCATATAGACAAAACCTAGAGGCTGAAATTTCCCATGTGAGGACAAGCTAAACAGTCTCTGATTCTTGGTGTTTTCTAGTAAAAACAAGCACAAAACATTTCTTGTATACTAACAGAATACTGCAGTATGTAAAGCTAATGAAATAAGTCAGTATCATGACTCTGATCTATCTGCTAACCTTCCAAGCTGAACAGAAACCTGTTGCACAGAAACAGACAGGATGGAGCAGTTGTAAACACTGGACAGGTGACTTCAGCTACATTTTCAATTAGTACTTCTAGAGTAAATTGAAGCAGCTCGTTAAATTAGCTGAACTTTTGCTTTCGATGTATAATAAATACAATCAGTGATCAAACCCAGGCCACACTGTCCTTTAGAAGGTAAAGCAGGAAGTTCATGCAACAGCTTTCAGTCAGACCAAAACCATGGCCTTGACACCCTAACACAGAAATGGGACCTAGAAAAGGAGTTTCAAGGGATTGTTTCCACTTTAATTGAGGTCCATCTCCATTTCTGAGCAACAGGAGAACAAATTTAAAAAAAAAGAAGGAAAAAGAACTATCACAAGTGACAAAAGCAAACACTGAATTCAGTAACAAAGGACTCACACAAAATATGCAAAAAAATGAAAAACACCCCAAATCCTCTCTAACTTATAGATCTCAAACCATCAAAATATGGATCTGCAATTTAACAAACACCTATGATGTACAAGTACTTGTGCATCACAAGATACATTTCTTACTTAATCTACCACCATACCTTTTCTTGATTCTCCTGTTTTTGATGTCTGCTTAGGAGACTGTTGCATTACTATATCCATTTAGGAAAAGGCATGGAAAGGACAGACAAAACAGTGTCATCAGAATAAATGTGAGATCTCAGAAATTGGAAAGCATGAAAAGCACACAGATAAAGCTATGGCAGTGAGAGAACACGCTGTGACTACAACATGCATCTGTGTGCATACGTATGTCTGTGTTGCAAAACAGAAGTTTTGGAATATAAATCACTATCCACCTGCTCTACCCATCTCTGCTAATACATACATTTGGTATTTTAAGCAACTGAATGGTATGGTTTTATTGTTGCAACTATTCTACATCAAATTCTTTCACGAAAAAGTTGTAACTTTTCTTTTGGAGCAGAAGGTCGTCCTACTTGTATGATTTTACTACAAATACACGCAGTGATGTGGCAAAACAACTACGCTTAAAAAACAGTTAAAAAGAATCATATGGGATGGAAAGAACCTCAGGATGATTTCTCATTCCTTCTGCTTTTCTCCATTTCCTTAAGAGCAGATATAGGACAACTTTTTCTGACTTCAGGAGATGCAAGCTGCACTGGAGTGCTTATTTATTTTTCAAGAGCTTTATGCTTCTGAAACAATTTCTCTAACAACTCATGGAAATGCTGAAGGAACAACACACTGATATGTGCTTCGGGGGCTAAAAAAAGCGCTCACTGTAGACATGCTAGAAATAGGAACCATTCTTTTTCCCCTAAGAAATTCCAACTTAAAATCTACAAAGTCGGTCATTTGATATGCTAGTGCTGGAATTCAATTTGCCCATGATTAATTAAAAGATTCATGTTCTGACAAAAAGCATGTTTTGACATTCAAATAAGCATGAGTGAACTACTTAAAAAATGCCAACATGTTCAGCATTCTTCACAATCTTCTAATTAGAAAGTGCAAAAGCAGCAAAAAGAAAAGGTTAGAAGGAAAAATTACAGAAAAGTAACAGAGAAGAGCAAAAGAAAAGAAAAGAATTCTAAAGCGGGTCTCTCTCTCTTCTCTGGTCTCTCTCAAGATCCCAGCTCCTCCTCTAACGAAGGCTTCAAAGCCTGTTGCTGCAACATATCAAAAAGACTCTCATGCGTGGGAACTGTGCTTTGTGCGTGCAAGTCAGAGACTGCAAAATTAATTCCAATAATGTTCCCAATATGCTACTAAACTTTCTCTCTGTGGCTTCCCACTCTCCTGATGGTGTCATCTTTTAAGAGACTGAGCACAAGGAGAAATGGATCCAAACACTACCCAGAAGAAAAACCCCACTAGAACCACATTTGAGAACCGAGCATGCTCCAAGTCCTCAACCCACACAACATCCTTTTCCTACTCACTATGCCACCTCAAATGAAATCTAAAAAAAAAAAAGGAAAGGTTCCCATAATATTGGGGACATACAGTAGTAGCATTGCAATTTCCATGGAACAGGACAAATTATTTCTTCGAAGAACCCACATTTTTCCGAGTGTATGGGAGTTTTGGCATCACACAACAGCATTATTCTTTAAGTCACATATTTTAAAATATTCCAGGCCAGTCATTACTACGTGGTACCACCACGACCATCTGTGTGCATAGAAGGTAGTAACAGAGTGGGATTTGGGTGAAAACAGTATTTCACTGATGAAACTACCTGTATCAAGCATCGCTGAAAACCAAGCAAACCAAACTTAAAAGACAACCTATGGAGAAACTTTTCAAACCTCTGCATGGATCAAAGAAACTACTCCCAAGTCAAAGAGAGCATCGTTTGGGTCTAAATTCTGTTCTCCTGTCTATGACAAGTCTAGGAAGAAAAAATGTGCCGTGTTTTCTTTGTTCATATTTCTTGACACTTTGTTTACCAAAATAAAAGTAATGAATTCTGTTTGAACACTGTCTGCTGCCCATTTGAGACATAATTATGATGTAAACCCCTTAAAAATAAAGAATGAATAAAACTTCCTACTGTAGGGCCTGAAATATAAATTGCAAGGAAAACAATTTATATTAAAATAGCAATTTTCTAAGATTCCTTTAGGGCTATGTGAGCTTATAAACACTGACTGGATTTTACGAACTCTAAAAGAAGTTTGTTTCTTTCAATTATAAGGCAATGTAATAGTTTTTCTGGATCAAAGTCAAATGGACTCTTTTTTTATTTATTTTTAAATAAAACTAATCAAAGTTGAAGAAAAGCATTACTTCTATCATAAATCAAACTATGTCCCAGAAGATACAGTATACACAGACACTGTACTGTTGTTGCTAATGAAGTTACTTTTTCAAGACAACTTTTTGGCTAATGCCTCCACAGCACCTAAACAAAAGCAATTGTAATTGAAGATGAGAAATAACTGACTCACTAAAATGAGCTTAGGACAGGTAAAACTATTAATATTAAAGCAAAGACGCATAGAAATTCAATGGAAATCAACAAAACACCCATCTTCTTGCTAATTCACCTGCTGCTTCCCTGCTACAGAAGGATGAAACAACTACTCAGTATGAAACTGCAGCTTTTGCAGCTGGATTTTCACAAATTCAATGAGCATCTGTAAGTAAAATTGCACACCTGAAAAACAAAGCCACTCAGATCTTTTTGTTCCCTGTTTTCCTTTCTCCTCTCTTGTCAAAAGGGAAACTTATGTAAATGGGCAATCTGATGGGCTGAAGGAGACAACGGTATGAGTGGATGGAAGTAAAGCACACCAGTCACAACTGGCCTCCCAGCCTGGTTAGCAACAAGCACGCACATTCACAAGATTTCTCGTGACACTCCGTCTGACGCCTCCACTAAAGACAACGTTGAGCATAGTAACGTTAACAACACAAACCAGCCTAAAGAAGAGGCCATCGTGATTTTTCTGATTAGTATCCTACCTCCTCTGTCCACAGCAGGCGCACCCAACATAAAGCCAGCAGCTCTTGCCCTGTGAGAAGTCCCAGGGACCAGGATGCTTCGGGCATCGCCTGCAGAAGCTTCTCCTGTGTTCTCCCAGTCTGCAAATTCTGGCAGTTGTTTACTCAGACTATTGGCAGAACAAGAGGAAATGGTAAAAATAATCTCATGCCTGCATACAGCGCTTAATGGAATAACTACAGCTGCTTACGACATCCTAGACGTATCCACAGCCAAAACAGTTCATACATTCACCAAGGGGAGCGCATGCTCTGCTTATTGTGTGGCTATTACACACTCAAACGTTCCAGTCTTGTCCACTCTATAGGTGCACATTTGTATCTATAAAGTTACTTGCTCCTCCTTGGTACGTTTTTTCAGTCTAGTTTTTAAGCACACAACCACCTTTAAAAATGAATGAACACCCATGGGCACAACGCTTACATGTAAGAGCAGTAAAACTGCTCAGTAATTTAACAGAAGAGGTAATAGCTAGATCTCCTCTGAAACAAATGGGGGCTAGTTCTTGGTCAGCAGAGTTGAAGATGGTAATAGTGGTGTTGGTCTGAGGAGGTTTTACACACATTGCAGTTTGCCAAGTTCCACCTCTGAATAACTGCAGGTTACAGACACTTTTAGCAGTTTATTTTGGGCAGACAGGAGCATAGCAAAACAAACTTGAAATCTAACAGAGAATTTTCGGTACAAGTTTTCTTCAACTACCAAAGTAAGACTAGACACAGGAACAACAGATAGCAGATGTCACTGAGCACATCTTCAAGAGGTGTCTACACACCACTAAACCTTGGCGCTGTTACCAAAAAGGTCCTAAACCAACACTGATAACTGACAACTTAGCAATGGTAACAACAAACGTAAAAGTTTACCTAGAGTATCCATGAATAATAGCATAATCCTTGGCTGTCCATCCATTAGTGTCTTTATGGGAAAGATCAGCACCATACCGAAGAAGAACTTTGATCAAGTTAAGCTCTCCACCAGATGCAGCAATCATAAGTGGGGTTCTGAAGCATCCAAAATACAGTATGAAATACATAATTTTATACAGACTTTGTAATTATTTTAATCCCCATTTGCTCACTCTCAAAACAAAAAATTCCACATTATGAACAGAACAAAAAGCATTTTTTCATTATGTATTAAGAGCAATAACAAAGTGTTAGATGTAGTCCAAAAATTAAATGTTCAGTTTTCAGACAAAGCTTCTACATTGACAACACTTACATACAAACCATGCATCAATTTGAAAAGCCCTCTCTGGCATAGCAGCAATGCTGCTGACATATGGCAAGTTTTCACCACAAGCAATGCTTTGTTGCAGTCCTCAATGCAGAAAATATGCAATGATGCATGACAGCAGCTAAGCTTAAACCTGCTTTCACCAGTCACACTAGGAACTTCTTCTGCATGGCTCTTTCTGTTTCAAAGTTCACTCCCATGCCTCTCATCAATTCAACCTGAAGATGACTAAGGTGGCCCACACAGAGTTTTGACCAGCCCCTCACCTTTCACACTGATCTCGCGCATGCACGTCAGCTCCTTTTTCAAGAAGAAACTCTACCATCTCTTCATGATGTTCAGAGACAGCAAGAGTAAGGGGAGTACATCCCTCCTGAAAGGACAGATAAGTAATTCAAATGAAAAATTAAAACAAACAAAAAAAACCCTTCAATATTAATGCAACTTTTTGAAAGAACTTCCCTAACAAATCTCAAAATTTACCTCATTCCGAGCATCAATATGAGCATTATGCTCAATTAACATTTCTGCTAGAGAGGTGTTAGGAGCTACAGCAGCCAGGTGAAGAGCAGTGTTGCCACTAGCATCTGCCAGGTTCTGATCAGCATCATGCTCTAGCAGAATTTCCACACACTTTTCGTGTTGGCATTGTACTGCCTAGAAACAAGACACAAAAAAGGAAAAATTTCCAGCAGCCACATTTCACTCTGTCACATCTAATGCAGTTTCCCAACCGTGGAATACAAGAGCATCTTCCAAGTTGAGCCAGCATATACCTAGTCCATGTGATTATAGTTTTTTACACAAATCCATCTAGAAACATGCAATCTGG
Source organism: Alectura lathami (assembly GCA_013399715.1). Taxonomy (NCBI): domain Eukaryota; kingdom Metazoa; phylum Chordata; class Aves; order Galliformes; family Megapodiidae; genus Alectura; species Alectura lathami. Next base: position 200,075 of record VXAV01001748.1, read on the forward strand.
CAACACACCCACCATTTAATACATAATTGATAAATGCCACTTACAGCAGCATAACGTTTTACGTACCTTCATCAGTGGTGATTTCTTATCATTGTCAAGAAGATTTAGCTTACACTTGTTCTCTACTAGAAACGCAGCAACTTCCGCATGTCCATTTGCACAAGCAAGATGCAGTGGAGTCCTAAAAATTAAATGCATTAAATTAAAACTGGCAGCTAAAGAAATCATTTCAGCCTGTGGTAGATGGATAGCCTCTCCATCCACTCAACCCCCCAAAATAAACACACATACACACACACACAAAGAAAAACAAAAACAAACAAACGAAAACAAAACAAACCAAGTTCATTCCATTACCAGTAACAGCGGTTGCATACCCAAAGCCTGAGACTGCCTAGGAAAAACCGTCCACAGCCTCTGCTTAGTAAGACAACATTTTCTCCACTGTACAACTGAATCTTCACAAACTGGTTCCTGTGTCCAGGCACCGGTCACTGCCTCTGACAGAACTGCACACATGGCACAGCCAGGGAGACGAAGGCTTGGGGATCTGAGGTCTGTGGTGGTATGCAGACCTCTCAGGTATGCAAGTTCTCCCAGGATCATTCACATGCCAGAAGTGTATCAGAGATGCAGGAGATAGATTTTACCTAAGAAAAGTCAAATGTGTTGCTGCACTTTTGAGAATTCCCACTTTTTCTCTTTTTGGTTCCTTGATTACTACTGAAACCAGCAGAACACATTTGCACTAAAGCACCTCTGGTAACATCTGGCAGAACAGACAGTAGAACACTGTAATCCTGACTACAGAAAAGTAATACTTGACCTTCCTGAAACTTGTAACTATCATATAAATGGGATACCACAGAGGAAATCCTCTTCAAGGAGGGAAAACTGTGTTTCCACTATACATGACTAGCATAAGAAACACTAGAAACTTTTTTCTTCAGGTTAAAGCCTTGCCAGAAAGAACTTCAGAACATATAAGGGTCTGATCCCAATTAACCAGTGCGCTTGTATCCAAAAGCCACAGTCATCCAGACAGTCCCCACAGGAGTTTCCCCCCTAAATCACAGGGCCAAAGCAGTACAAGCTTGGCTGTGCGAGGAAGGCACAGTGCCTGCTGCTCTGAGGAACACCTGCCCCAAGAGAGCAGGGGATGAGCTAGAAAGCAGTCAGACCTTCCTCCCATGAAGATAATGCAATAAAACTCCTGTAATTCCTCAAGAACTCATGGGGAAAGAGTCCGCTGGTTTTTTGAGCTGCATCACTGCGGGTCGATCCCTTCTCTGCATTGAGGAAACCTCAGGTAACTCTACAACAAAGCAACTGTCGAGGTACTCTGCCGAGAGACGGGAGCACAACAGCTATGGGGAACGGAAAGGGAGAGGTGTGCAAATGCAGTGACATGATGCAGAAACACAGTGATTTTTAATTCAGATACTTCCCATCATGGGGCAGCTGATGAGCCTCCTCTACAAAAGCAGCCTCCTCCAAAGTAAAGGATGAGGATGAAAAAACCACACCAAAGGTCAAAGATCCTTTCATGTCTTGCTACAGACAGGGAGCAGACTGCAGCAGCAACAGAATAACCACTTAAGAGTGATTAGCCCCACCTTCTGAGAAATTTCCATATCTGTGTGCAAGATCCTTCATCTCTGAAGAAGAGTCTGACTCTGATTACCTGAAAGCTGACCAGCATGACATGCTGGCAATTTACTGCAGACAGCTCAGATGAGTAACTGGTAACTATCCTAACGCAACGGTGAAACAGTCCGTAATCACCTAAAAGCTACCAAGCACTAGGAAAGGTGACAGCCCTGGAGAAGTCACCATCAGCTTTGCAAAAAGGACAGCCTTCAGAAAACGTATTGTTGCTGCCCTCCTAAACCCTGGTTTACCATGAGGAAAGGGGAAGTGTCTGCTCAAAGGACATCCTGCTGAGCTCCATAGAAGACCCACTACAGGAATCAGACATCAGAGCACCCACTACTCCTCATCCCAAGAAAGCAAGGCAGAACTCTTCTGCCCAGAGGCGGGGCTGGAGACCCTGCCCAGCCTGCTCGCCCTGCTGTGGCCCTGTGCTGAACACCACAGGCCAGGAGAAGAACTGCTGATGCCCGAGGAGCTACAGGACAACCCCGCGGGAGGCAGCGAGCCAGCAGCACGCCCTCCAAACGGCGCTCGAGCCGGCGCGTCCATTACATCCCACGCAGCGGGCAGCTCCGGAGTTCGGATCGAGCGACGAGCCGTTTGCACACGCTTGCAACTCTGCGATGGACTTAGCGGTCTCCGTCAGGAGGAGCGAAGGCTTCGCTAGCCCACCTCCCGAGGCTGCCTGCTCCTGACTGATGCTGTCCCAAACGCATCTGGGACTTCGACTCCGGAGGATGGGTGCGGAGCTCCCGCGCGGGCAGAGCCCCCCTTCCCGCTCCCCAGCACGGCGACCCTCTCCCGGCCCCGCTCTCCCTTACCGCTGCGCCTTGTCCCGCCCGTCGATCTCGTGCTTCTTCAGCTCCTGCCGCACCCGGGCCAGGTCGCCGGCGGCGGCCGCGCGGTGCAGCTTGCCCAGGTCCTTCTGGCGGAGCTCGTAGGCACCGGCGGGGCACGGCGAGGCGGCGCTGCCGGGCGGCGGCCGCCCCTTCCTCTTCCTTCCGAAGCCGAAGATTTTCTTCATCCCGCCTCAGGGGAGCGGCGGCGGGGGACAACCGGCGGGGTCTGCCGGGCCGGGGAGCCGAGCCCCGAGCACGACACAGAACTCCGGCTGTGGAACCCGCGCCAACGCGCGCGCTACCTTGGGGGAGGCGGGGGGGGCCGGCGCCGCCCA
>VXAV01001748.1:202921-230827 GCA_013399715.1 Alectura lathami
CGGCAGCCCCCAGACCCCTCCCGCTGCCCTCCGGGAGTTCCGCGCATGCGCAACTAGAGGCGGAGCTACAGCGGCTCTCGAGGGTAGAAGGGCGAGGAACGCTCGTGGGGATCTGCGCATGCGCAGGCTCTGCGGGACGGGGCGCGGGCGGTGGGTGCCGTCCGGGTGCTGCCGCCTGGCTCCGCGCAGCTGTCAGCGGAGGCAGCGACGTGCGTGCGCACAGGGCTGAGTCCTGGCCTGGTGGTGGATGTTGTTTAGTAGGAGCCTCAAAGCGTGCGGGACGCCGCTCGATCCTCCTCAGGTGGCAGGCTGCGGAGCGGGGCTGGTGGTGGCGGCACCTCAGCGCCGCGCTGGCTGGGCGAGGTGCGCGCTTGTGTTTCCAGAATTGCTTTCTCAGTGGATCGTTTGGGAGCCTGGGGGCTTGTGTACCCCACAAAATACAACAGAATAGCTGCTGTGAAGTTGGTGGGGGTGTTAATGGGCAAGGCAGCTGTGAGCCTGTGCTCAGCCCGGGGCAGGTAGGGCCCACACCGACTGCACTGTGCGGCTGGCCCTGGTTTGCTTTGAAAGCAAATTACTCAAAATGAAAAAGTGCACTTAGTACAGAACAAGAAAATCTCGGGAGGCAAAATGATTCTCAGACTAAATTAGTACTTCCGTTTCTTTAGCAGTACTGAGCACTGTTTTCAGGCTTGGTTGAATGGATGCCATAGGAGCAAACGGAAGCAGTATTATGTAATTCTCTCAGGTTTAATATATAGCATGATGGTGAGACTTCAGACGTCATCTAGGACATACTTCCTCCCCAATCAAAAACAGAATATTACTTTTCTGTAAATGTGTAAGAGCTTGTACCCACCACAAAAACTACAAATGTGCACACATACAGATTGTAACAAAGTGTAGCACAGAAATCGAAAGGCAGATCACACCCTTGGTGTAGCTAATTTGGGGGTCATTTTCAACAATACTGGTGAAACTGTACTGAAAGAAACCATATAAAATGTGAGTAATGCCATGCTACAGTTCACCGTGTATTTGGCTTGTTGAACATGTTGCCAAAACTGTAGTTATGTCTGTAAACAATTTTTTGTATGTTTAGGAACCGCTTCTTGCATCTGAATTTGTGAAAAAAGAAGAGATGGCAAACAAAACCTAATTTTAACAGGAAGGCATATCACTGTGATTAGCAATGAGAATATTAATTACAGCAGGACAGGAACATAGTAGCACTTTTTAGGGAGGAGAAGAAGCCCTTTGAAATATTTTCTTCTCCTTCATTACCAGTAACAGTGCTGCTGTTAAAAGCTTCGTTTGCCTTTCTAAAATGAGTCACTTCTATTAGTTGATTATCAGTGTTCTGTTATTTCAGACCTGATCTTTAGAAGGAAAAGCTAAAAGAATAATAATTTTCAAACAAAGAAACAAATAGAAAAAACCTTTCACGGAAACTGCAGCCAAGTAATCCAGTTTCCAAATCCTTAGTTCTATGAACAGCCATTTTGAGAGCATCTCCTTAATTAGTCCGACCATTTAATGGAGAAATGGCAAGCAAGATGCATTTTTAACTAGGTGTATTTGCTTTCTTTCAGTTGTGTTAGAAGAATGCAGGATTTGATTTATGAGATGGCAATACAGAGTGCCATCCCAGTGCTCTTCCCAGTTTTTCTCGGGTTCTTTGTCCAGTGCATGCATTTTTAGCCACAAAATGTCTGGTTCTTACAGCTTAGTCCCCAGCCAAGACAGAAACCCTATGCTCCCTGCCAAATGTCAAACATTTCAAGGTGGGATCAATAAACAAAAACCAGGAGAGCAGCAGCAGCTGTAGTTGGTGAGGACTTCAGTAACTAGTTGGGCTGGAATTTACAGTTTTGTGCTTGTCTTCTGGTGGGGCCTGTGGGTATAGCCATACAGGCGCAACAGGAACTGTTCATCCTTTTATTAGCTGAAAAGACTACAAAATGAATTACTAGAATCTGTTGCTAAAACAGTTGTCAGCTTTCTGTCTTCATTTTTTTCCATCTTTTTTTTTTTTTTTTTCCCCCCTCTTTGTTCATGTTATTTCATACTTCAGTCTTTTGTAATGGTGATATTGAAGATGCACCTTTAAAAATATTTTTAATTCATTTATTTTAAAAGCAAATTAATCAAATAGTTCCCTTTATTTTTTTTTCCCCAGATGTTATATTTCCTGTTGCATTTCTTCATCCTTTCAATGTGTTCTCCGTAGCTAATCTGTAGCTTTCTCCAAGTACCATCTAGTAATTGCTATTTCTATTCCTGTCTGCATGAGGTGATTAATTCCTGTTCTGATACCCAGTACAAGATCCATGTAACACAGGAAGATTTCTAAATAGGGCTTAAGTGTGGCTTAAGTGTTGCATAAGACTTGGCATTTGAGTTAGTCTGCTAAGGATATGCCTTTCCTTTGACCTAACTCACTGCAGATGGACAATTTAGCTCTCAGCCTTTGTAGCTCTGAGGAACAAAATGGCAGCCTAAAATTCTCTTTTTCCAGTCTTTATTTCTCCCCCGTTAAAACACCACATGTATTTTGTTCTCCAAAGAGTAACAACGGCAGCACACACTTGCTGGACTGATGCATGCAGGCTGTTAATCCTCAGCTGGATTAACAGCTAGCTTTCTATTGAGAATGCAGAATGGATTTCTTTAGGCTTCCTCTAAGTGAGGAACAAGAAATGTTACTTTTCCTTTCACAGCACAGTGGAAGAGCTGTTGTGTTACAGAGCACACTAGCATATTCAGAACCACGCGGATTCGTCGGACCACGCTGCGGTTTCAGAACAATTCTGACAAGCCTGTGCATATTACGTCTATATACAATTATCAAAATAGACTCTGAAGTGTGTTATTGTGGATCCAGGTACATCATAATTGGATTCTTTTTAGTTTAGTTACATTTTAGTTGATAACAAAACTTGTTTTCTACTAATTCAACTATTTATGAAGTATAAAATGTAAGAAGATGAGGAGAGTGTGCTAAAAAATTATAATGCATTGAGAATGGATTTCAATTCCCAAAAGAACAGACAGCACCGTTCCTACTAATGTGCTTGTTCAACGTTTTTAAAAACCATGCCTTATGAGTGTATGCCTGATACTAGTTTGAAATTTGCTGAAACTGTTATTTGTTATCAATGATGGAAAAGAGTTCACAGAAATCCCAGTTTAAGTGATGTCACGATCATCAGCTGTATAGGCCTGACATAGAGATATCCCAAAATGAAAACAGAACAAAACAACGTAAAAAAACCCAACCATAGTCATTACACAGGTTGCAATTAATTTTTTGAAGTGCATTAATAAGGAGAAATTGTTGGTTTGCAAACCACTGTGTGAATTTAATGAAATTTCGACTTCATTTCTGGATCAGAGTCTGGAGTCAGATTCACCATTAAATTATATCTTCAACTGGAAGTCGGACTAATGGTGTGGGAATATTGTTAACACTGTGTAACTTTCCCAGGCTTTGAAGATTTTTGAAACACCTGTGGGATGCGTTCAGTCAGGTCCCCTGTCTTGCCCTTCTGGAGTGACATTTCTGTCTTCCAGGCCTCAGGAGCCTCCACTGACTGCCATGACCTCTCAGAGATCGTTGAGGGTGGCCCCACAGTGACATTGAAGATGAATTTTTCGAGTTTAGGAATTAACTGGACTTTTCTTTATCCCCTCACCCCCACCTCACCCTGTTGTAACTGCTGTCAACTCTTGTTATGCCAGATGCTGACACTGGATTTCAGTTATGTTTTTCCACCAGCCAAGAACTTTCCCCTCCAAAGGGTTACCCAGTGTACAGGTGTATAGAGATCACAAGAGTGGGTTTGCAGGATTGCACAATTCACAATTCACTCGCTGGATAAGGAACTGGCTGAATGGTCACACCCAGAAAGTCGTGGTCAATGGCTCAATGTCGAAATGGAGACCAGTGATGAGTCCCCTCAGGGATCAGTACTGGGACCAGTGCTGTTAAACATCTGTGTTGGCAACATGGACAGTGGGATCGAGTACACCCTCATCAAGTAGCCTGTTAAAATGCTACCGACTTCAAAAATACCAGGGTGACAAAAAAATGTATACACATCCATTTTACCAGCAACATTGTTCAAGCGGTAGTTCGCTGTAATCAGAAGTGTCTGGACACTGATCACAACCACTCTGAGCACCTCTTGTAATTGCAGAAATCAAACGTGACTTGTATTCATCTTTTTGTTATCAGTATATATTGAATATTACAATTTTAATAGTTTTTTCCTTCCTTAACGTGTGTATACATTTTTTTTGGCGCCTTCTGTAGTATTGCCATGACCAGTGGGTTACTGCTGCAAAACTGAAGGAAAATGAAGGCAGTTTTAAAAAAGGGGAGAGTTCTTAGAGGACACCTATAAAGATGCCATCTTAGGCTTACATCCATGACACTGACCAGACATGTACAAGGCAAAGACAGCATCTTGTTACCTCTCCAAAAAAGTGTTGGTGTACCTTTCCAGGTCCTTTTCTTGGCCTCTTAGGAGGTTTACTTCCTCCTTATGTAAGTAGTTATACCTTTCCAGTTTTGCCTGCATGGACTCACGTGGAAAAGTATGGTCATTTTCTGTGCTCTGAAGAAGTGGTACTTAAAAAGTGACCAGCACTGATCATAGAATCATAGAAAGATAGAATGATTTGGGTTGGAAGGGACCTTAAAGATCATCTAGTTCCAACCCACTGCCATGGGCAGGGACATCTCCCACTAGCCCAGGTTGCTCAGAGCCCCATCCAGCCTGGCCTTGAACACTTCCAGGGAAGGGGCATCCACGGCCTCTCTGGGCAATCTGTTCCAGTGTCTCACCACCCTCACAGGAAAGAATTTCCTCCTAATATCTAGCCTAAATCTCCCCTCTTCCAGTTTGTGATCTCTTCTAGTTTATAGCCTTGTCCAGAGGCTCTCAATGGTGTCCTCACCATTGGGAGCTTGATACAACCCAGCCCCTCCCTGCCTCATTTTACCTAACACCTTGTGGAGCAGACTGAGGGATCTCACTAGCACATGGTGCCTCAAATTTTGGCATCCCATAGCTTATCACTGGGAAGCCCCATTTTTAACTTCTCCTATGATTCTAGTTTAAAGCTTTATTGATCAGCCCTTCTAACTACTGCATCCCCCTCTGAGAAAGGTGCATCCCATCAGGTGCCAGTAGGCCTGATGCCCATCTCATGGTTGAGAAACCTGAAATTCTGGCAGTGACACCAGGCTTGGAGCCATGTATTGAAAATCTGGATCTGCCTGTGCCTTTCAATATTGTTTCTGGCTGCTGGAGGTAAACACTCCCTGTGCCCCTGATCCTTTAACCAACTGCCCCAAGGCCCTGAAGTCCTTTTTGATTGCCCTTGGACATCTTGCTACTTTGTCACTGCCAAAATGAAAAACCAATACTGGATGAAGAGATATTAAAAGGGCATTTTGTTGGAAAGAGAAGGCACAAAACCAGGTGAACGTGCCTGTAGTGCTGTGCCAGAGGAAATAAAGCTTACCGGTAACGTGTACTTTGTGGTACGTGTGCTGGAATGTATGGCACAAGTCCTCACTGCCACATAACTTGTGAACAGTGTGGCTGTTCAGCCCCTGGGAGGCAGCTTATTTGTAGTTCACAGAGGTGCAATGGCAGCAGGAGTCACTGCCCAGCCTGGTGGTCAACAGAGATGGTTCCACATAGATGGTGGAGGTATGTGGGGAATTAATTCCACAGTACGTTTGGGAAAGAAAGCTTTTAACACTGTCATTGTGGTAACCAGTGTTCTGTGCCAGTGTATTCCCAGCTGATCTCCACAGTGCACTCCATCCCCTGGCCGAGATGGGTGTGGTAATTTTGTGTTGTTTCTGTCTGTCAGCATTGCCTGGTGTGTCCCACAGTCACGCAAGGAGTCTTGCAAAATAAGTCCTTCACAATTGCAAAGGATTTCCCCCTACTCCCTTCTGTTGCTCCCTCCCTAGAAGTTTACAGTCTCTTGCAGACAGTTTCCCTAACTGTTGAGCTCTGTCCTCAAAGCTTCGCTATACCCTCTGTGGGAAGTCCATCTGCGGACTTTTTAAAAGTTTTGTGGTAGGTAGCTTTACAATGAGTTGTTTTCCAGTTACCATGTTCAGTGTTAAGATTGTAACAAGGCCCTCTGTCCAAAGAAACCCAACAATATGCAGAGAGATGTGCATAATTAGGCAGAGCTTTCTAAAGAACAGTGCATGCCTGGACAGGACTTTGACACTGCCTTGTTTCCTTCCTGCCTGTGCTGTCCAAGGAAGGAATGAACTCCCTTTAGTAAATAGAGTAGCTGTCCTCTCAGAAACTGGTTGCTGCTTTCCATGTGCGCTTTCTGCCATCTAGTGGCAGCCACGTACTGGTTTGACGTTTGCCTCTAAATACTGCATTTTTTAGGCATAATACAACGTAGTTAGTCCTTGTGGTAGGAGTCCTCCCTCAAGTGGCAAGGTGCAACTATCCGTTCAGGCTGCTACCAATACTGCTGTGGAGGGCCAATTGGCTATCTTTTCCTGGAATGGTCAAACTGTGCAAAATATCCTCTGTCAAGTACAAACACAGGAATACTCAAAGTTGTTGCTTTTATGAAGCTCAACAGAGTTTTGTGTTATTTAGGCAAACACTCATTATGTGATCATACGAATACCTTGTTGCTAATTTGGAGATGAATCTGAAAAATAACATAGTGGGATGTCTAAAATGAGAAGTCATATTTTGTTGGGGATGTTTGCTCCAGAGGTGACCCCCAGCACAATTAAATATGCTATATCTCTGAAACGCGGCTGTTGTCCTGGGGGTGCAGGTAGTTAAGCCAGCTCCAGGGAACTGATGCCAAATTGCTTTAGAAGAATTTTCCTCACTGAACTACAGTCCTACAGATCTATAAGGATTATAGAATCACAGAATCATTTAGGTTTGGAAAGATCTGTAAGATCAAGTCCAACCATCACTTAACACTGTAACTCCGCTTCTAAACTATGCTGCTAAGTGCTACATCCACACGTCTCTTAAATACCTCCAGGGATGGAGACTCCATCACTTCCCTGGGCAGCCTGTTCCAGCGCTCGACCACCCTTTCCATGAAGAAACTCTTCCTAATGTCCAAACTGAACCTCCCCAATGCAGCTTGAGGCTGTTTCCTTGCATCCTTGTCACCTGAGAAAAGAGACCAACACACATCTTACTACAACCTGCTTTCGGGTAGTTGTAGAGAATTCTATGTGGCCACCTTTCTGAGCTTCCACCCACATTTCAAACAGGATATATGTTTATTGGAAATGAATTTTTCTTTACTGCTGGCTTGTTCTTGCTCCTGATGTGAGGCTATGAAAATTGTCTTTTGGTATCCAGAGATTAGATGTTGGTCACCCCATGTGAAGGATATTATGATCTCACCACTTAATAAATATAACAGGAATAATTTCCAGTGAAGTACTGAGTTCTGATGTCAGCAGTAGCAAGTATTGGTGTGGGTGGTATGTGCTGTGCTAAATGGATGTAGCAGGTATGTCCTCAGTGCTTTAGGATTGATGTCGCACACGGGACTAGACATTACACAGCGTGTATATAGCTGTTCATGGAGTGTTTCAGATGTGTCCTGATCTCCTGAAGAAGTGACCTCACAGTGGTCCTTTATCAAAACAGCTTTGCTGGGGCAACCCTCAGGAGCAATCTTGCAAAGCAGCACTGAAAGGGCCAAACACCCTGGTAGGTCATAGCATCTGAGGAATGCTATGTTATGCTTACTTTGATAAGCAGGCTTTTCTCATATTGCATTTTTCTTTGCAAAGTGCTGGTGTTGTTTCCCAAAATATGTAGACACTGTGCAGAAGACAGTCTGGTCAGAGGCAATATTCAAATCATACCTCAAAGTAGCACTGCACTGGAAATAGGAGACCAAGGTTGATCTAGGTTACATGGCAGTGTAACTTTCTTGGCATAATTACATTATGTTGCCATAGATGGATTTGCTCCTATAAGCAAGTGAACTTTTTTAGCATTATCTGCACCCTGTGCACCAACATGCCAGGAGAACAGACCCTTATTCCCACCTCATTTGACTTTTCTGCAAAGCAGTTTCCCCACTGACCATCAGTGGCTCACCTCTCCCATGGATTATGGGTGCTAAATTGCTTTCCCTTAATGGAAACTTCACAAATGTCTGCTGCCCAATTACCATATAACTCTCTGTGGTCTACTTGATATATGTTTGTTTAGTATCTTGGTGATACAGGACGATCTTGCCCCAGATGCTTGTTATTGCTTTCCACTCAGACTGAAAAGGGTTGGCTTTCACTTCTGATGTTCGTGTAAGAATTCCCTAATGGGTTTTACTTTTTAAAATAGTCAGCTGGATTTTGCCTGAAGCAGTTGAGGAAGCGTTACACAAAATAATCAGCAGGTTCTGATGGGGATACTGGCTATTATTTGCAGAAGTATTCTCTGTTTACATCCAGCTGTGGGACAGTAATTCTGACAGAGAGTCAGTAACCAAAAGGTGAAAGTGCAAAGTCCTTCACTGCCCCAGCTGAATCCAGAAGTGAAGAGTCACAGCCTGAATGCTGAGCAGTACAAAGAATTTTATGTCTTTTCCGTGCTCCTTCCTGATACAAGCATTTTATTTCTAAAAATCTATTACTTCAAGGCAAGAACTGGCCCTGAATTTTATGAAGGCTAGAAAAGAAAGGAAGAAAAAGAACACCGATGACAAAGATAACCTGAATGTATATTTTATTATCAGGGAACTAAACCGTCATAATAAATTGAAGAGTTAATGGGCTAATGCATAACAAGCCCAACAAACATAAATGATGCCTGCTAGCCAACATGAGTAGTCCCAATAAATAACCAAAATTGCCTGCTGCAGATCATGTACGCTAGTTTATCTGCCTTTTACTGCAGAACATGGTTTTATACGGTGCCAAGTTGGGGACAGAGCCCTTTCCTTATCTTCAGGTGGTGTAATGCGAGCAAGGAAAAATGCTCTCTCACCTCCTCCTTATGTTTGGCAGTTTTGCTGTCTCAGTAAAGTGAGAGAGCATACTCCATTGTATCAATGCCTCTGTGCTTACAATGTTTATTTTATTTTATTTTATTTTGGGCGGGGGGACATGTAATTCAGCTTCACTTGTGTCTTCTGTGCAAGGACCATGGTTTTCAATACTCTTAAGATGATCTTCCTTACAAATAATTTTCAGAGTGCTTAGTATAAAATTTTAAGATCATCAAATGAAAGTAAAAGGCTCATTTAATAATTAAGCCATGTAGTGGTTTAAGGCTCATTCTTCATTTATTGCCATTGGCTGTGATAATGGTCCTTTAAGTATTTGAGAGAAGCTGAGAAACTGCCAGGTGGCTATAAGAGTACCATAAAGACCTGGCAAATTCTTCTCTTGAAGTGAGGCTTTTTGTAAAATTAATTTTTACAGAGGTTAGGTTTATACAGGTTTAACAGAGGAAGGATAAGAAAACCCTTCCTCTGTGGCTGGTGCTTGACTGGCTGCAGCTGGTATTCACAGGGCAAGCCAATTACTCTGTGGTATTTGTTTTTAGTAATGAAAGTATTAATAGTCTAAGAAAAATAATTTTTAAATGATGTGAAATACTTGTGTGTATTTCTTTATTCCATCTCTGGGTACCACTGTTATGCCACCTTTTTGTCTGGTTAGTTTCTACTATCAGGGTTTTTCAGCAAGTAATCACAAATCAATCCTTTTCTTCTTAGTTACAAAAACTTGAGCTTCTTTGCATGTTGCTATATATTTCAAATTATAGTGGTGTTCCCTAAGTGCATTGCAGTATTCGTGGTTTTCTTTATATACATACGTACTTACTTATGCACATGTATAGTTGGATAAGCATGTATATAAAAATTGTTGAGCTATTTTAAGTATGTAATTGTCTTTAGAATAGAAACTTTGCTTGTTTTCAAAGGAATTGTAGTTGTAGATGCCTTAGGAAAAATTTATCTCCTTTGTTTATGCAGAAAACAAATGAAAAAAAAACCAAAACAAAACACAAATTTCCAGTGTTGCAACTGCAATGATTTGAACTCACCAAGGATCAAATCCAGAAAAGAATAATTTTTCTTCTTGTTCCACATGGGGGACAATGGGGAGAGAAATAAGTGTTTTTTCTTACATAAAAGACAAAGCAGTACAAATGCCTTGCTTATCACAAACAGCATACCTATCTTAGAGCAATACCACACATCAAGGCTCTCCTCTGTACCTAGCAGCTCTGGGTGAGACCCTGTGGGTCAGCAGTGAATCCTGCTGCTGTTCTGAGGAACCTGCTGGCGATTGTGAGCCTCTTCAACAGCCTCCTTGTGTTTGTCCATAAGAAAGATTTTATGGATACTGCTATATTGTTTTTTTTAAACAACCTCCTTGGTCATGGCTAAGCCTCTTGCTGCCCCTGGTCACCCCTTCTGTGTCCAGAAAGCAGCACCACCTGTGAACATGAGCAAGGCTCCATTTCCCTCTTCAACAGTCCTTGCCCTCCAAAATGCCCTTTGTGCCATCACTGAGAGGTGTAAGGCATCACTGAGCAAAATCCCGCTGGCACCACAGCAGTCTGCATGCCCTCTGATCTGTTTTGCCTTTTCTCTGGCTAACAGCTAGGTGCAGAAGATTTACATGAACTGTCGTGGTAGAATTGGAGGAATGGAGTTGGCTTTCTTGTTGGTTTTATAATTAAGACAAGATAAAGCAGATCAGCCTAGGGCGTAGCACATAACCATCAGTGAAAAAGCATCAGCTTTCGCACAGAAGAATTATTGTAAAATGCTTTCCAAACCTTTGCACAATTCCTTGGTCAAAATCTTCAGGAGGTTTGCAAAAAAAAATCCTGTGGGTTTTTTTTTTGTTTGTTTGAATACAGAATGATCTGTGGAATCTTGAGAGGATTATTTCTAACACAAGTTTGGAACCAGTTCCACCCCTGCTTTAATAAGTAATGTTCAAAGGTGCGTAGAGACAGTCGTGCATCACGTGTTGCTGTGGATATCTATGAAGCTGTGCAGCTGGATCACTGGAAATGCGAATCTGCATTTGTTCAATCTGTTTCATTTTAGCACTGCAACAGATTTTCTGCATGCAAAATACTTTTATGACTAAGGGTTAAATCCTGTCAGAAGAGACTGTTACCAGCGGGATGCTGAGCTCTGTCCCTGAGCTGGTCATTGTCACTGGACATGCTCTGAGGGCTCATATCCCATCTCTGACCCTTTGGCTTAGCTTCTTGAAGATCTCACATCTTTAATTACAAGCTCTTTCTGCATCAGTAGTTCTCATCACCTCCCATGCAGCAACCGGCAGTAAACTATGAGGAAATGTTTTCACAAACCTGTACCTCCTTGCCAGGGAAAAGGGAGGATGGTCACAGCTGATCAATCTGAAGGGCACAAAGGTTAATTACTTTCGCCTGTTTGCTCGGTACCAGTCTTTTCAGGCCTCTGGAAAGAGAGGCTGTAGAAAACTTAGTGACACAGTAAGTGATTTCCCTGGTGAATTCTTTTATTTACAGTCCATGTAAATGTCCCATTAAATAAAGAAGAAACGGGCTGAGGCTAAAGCACACTAATTCCTCTCTGCTGGAGCACTGTGAAGCCCTGCCGTGCACAGAAGCTCTTTCCTTGGGCTGTGAAGCCCTGCTGTGCCAGCTGGGAGCCCGCAGCTTGGGCTGGTGCCTTGCTGTCACCTGGTGGAAAAACCCTGACCGCATGAGCTGCTGGCACGAGCCGAGCCGAGCTGGGCTGAGACTGTATTTCCAGGGATGTAGGGAGCTTTGCCCAAGTCTCTTCAGATAAATAGACAGACCCGCATGCATGGGTGCAGACAGAGATAAGATTTTTTGTGTCCCCTTCCAGGCTGCATGCAGACGAGGCACTCCTCTCCTGGCCGTGTCTGCTCCCGCTCACCGCAGCACTGCCTTGCACAGGTGCAGCTGCCGCAGTCGGCCCCCGTCCATCTGTGCAGGCATCTCCCAGTTATCTTCCTGCTCTGTTTCCGTAGGCACAACTTGCGCAGCCAGTTTCCCTTTTTCGGTTGTGAACCAGCATAGCTTTGTGGTACACCTGCTAGAAAAGCAGATAAGTTCAGTAGTGCACTTACTCTGTGGGGAGCTATGCAGTGATCACAGCTCAACATTTGTATTTAATTATCGTCTGCTGTCTTCCTGTTTTCACACATACAACCTCTATTTTGCCTTTTCACTATCACAGCAGATTAGCAAACATATATTGGGAAGAAATGTTAAAGCCAAATTTCACTTACTTGCAATTTGCATAGATCATTTTTGCATAAAAGTGAGATTTTTTTTTTTCCCCTTAACTTCCTTTCTCAAATCCCTATGGAAGATATCTTTCCCTTAATTAACCTATTTGAAAAGTAACAGAAGCCTGATACCAGATGGGAGCTGTGGTGTGCTCCAATAGATCCCTCACTGTCCAGCTAGGAAAGTCAGGGACACTCCTAAGGGGGCAAGTTTAGGCTATTGGCATATCAAGGAAATTCAGGTTTTCTATCAAGAATTAAAAAATATGTATTTTAAACAGTTTATTTGGAAAAAAGAATTCTGAACTACTGTTTTTAGTTTAGAACTTGAAAGACTTCAGGTATGGCATTCAGTGTTGCCTGGGCTAAGCTGGATGAGCAGGAGTTTGGGCAAACACAGTTGTACTGCTCCTGGGACTCAAACTAATTTCTGTATAACACAGAGTCTTGCAGTATAGAAATGCCAGCTTATCTGGACCCAGTGCTCCTGCCGGACACCTGTGTGGATAGATTAGTGTAGCCTTTTGTAGGATGCCAAAGAGCTACAAAAGTGTACAGTTTTTCTCCATAAATGTTTTTCTTGAGTTCAGATGTTTCTACAGAATGTTTCAGATTTAACAGACTGACATTCGCCACTGTGAGTACATTTTGCCAAATAAAATAAATAAAATTATAAAAATAATTCTATTTGACTCTTTTTAATCACAAATTGTTACATAGGAATGATTCTCAACTATTCTCAGCAAATAAAGTAACAAATGACTTCTGGTTATTTCTTTTTTGGTATATGTATTCAGTTATTCAATAATTTGATCCTTCTGATCATTCATGTAGATTAATGAGATTTGGCTGTTCCAGAATGTCAGTGGAAGAATTTCAATATTTATTATTGGTTAACTAATACAGGATATTTGCAGCAATACTGAAAATCCACTTATAGGGTAAAATAGGAGGAGAATAGCACAGAATCCAGCATTCATACTAAAGATAGGATATAATTTATTCTGTATGTGTCAAAATACAATGACACAAATTATGCAGCTTTTTACCAGAGGTGATGTGAGCGGGAGTGGAATTCTTTCTGGCTGTTAAGTCATTAAGAAGAGCAGTTTTGTAACTTCAGCACAGGTGATAGATGAGTTTTGAGACAGAAGAAAAACGCAAGATAAGCATGACATCTCTCTCCCTGCCACTTACAGGATCAGGCTGCTTGGATGTTAGCTACTGATCTCTAACGAGCACAATTTTTTGCTTCCTTTCCCCTCTTCCTGGTATACTCTGTAACCCTTGAGTAATAAAAAGCAGCTAAGATAAAAATGAAGGTTCTTGTGCTAGTATTTCTGACTCTGTAAGCAATCTGAATGTATAGAAAATACGAAGTTCTTTGCCAATATGGGAGCACTCTAATCAGAGTTAAGTTCTTCAGATTTTCAGTCACTTTTCCAGCAGCCTTGAGTGGGAAACTCTTGAAGTACCCGTTCAACTTTTGTAACATCACAAACACCTCCCAAAGGAATTTCAATGTCTTACACAAACATTTCTGCAGCTCCCATTGCCTTATCCTACTTCTTCTCTGTGTGGCTTATTTTTTATTATATTTTTCATTTATTTTACTTTTTTTTTTTTTTTTTTAGTTTCTTTGCTATCTGTGTTACTGCTCATCTTCCCATCTAAATTCCATCTCTACTACCTTATTTTAGGACTATGACATTAAAGCTTTCTTGGGACAAAGTCTTTTGTTGTAATCTCCTCCTCTTCTTCCAGCTTTATTAATCCCCGCTACAGGTTCCTTGACAGTGTGAGTTGATCCTGCTTCAGAAGCACATCATTTTATGTCAGCTGAAGATCTACTCTAGAGATGCATGTTTTCGAGAGGGTGAGTGGCTCCATAGGGAATGCTACACCTGGGTCACATTTGTGTTTTACTTCACACTCCTGCAAATATTCAGAGATTTCTTTTGTGCCTGAAGGGTTGTATGAGGTGTAATCATCAGTTACATGCAGATTTGGAAGGGATCGGACCATTGCACAGAAAATCAAATCAATCACTTTGAGATGCCCATATTTTCCCACAGAGGGTTCACCCCTTCTTTCTTCCCATTATTGATTTTTCTTCCTAAGATCCCATTCCTCTACCAATTCTTTTGCCCTTCCTTGAATTATCACATGGAAGGGCATGGTTAGTTCCTTAGCACTGTTATTTATAGTTCAATTCATAGCCCTAGTCTAGAAAAGCATTTAAGTATTTCCTTGTCTTGTCACTTGAAATTAATTGTTCCAGTCTCACGCTGAAAAGTAAATGTGTGATTCAGTGCCTTGAGGTAGGGTATATCTTTTCCTGAGTGCAGTAATTACCTATGTCTTCCTGAAAATGCCATTTGGCTAGTAATTTACACGTTAGCAGAGCATAACAGATGTGAAAGTGCTGTGATAGTGTGTGAGTGTTGCACTGCTACCCAAACTTCCATCCTGTGATAAACCTGTTCCACAAAAGGACCTGCTATGATTGTTCATCAAGGGAAGTGTTTCAGAGGGTTATTTTCTTTTACTGCTGGGAAACAAGAAACATACCCTAGGAACACTTCAAGAACTACAAAGAAACACTTTTAGCTGCAGGTCAAAGGGCTCCTCACTCTCGAACAGTGTGCCCTTCTTACATCTCTCCAGCAATGTAACAATTCTCAGGTTATTTTACAAATGCAAAACATTGTGGTCAACTGCAATGTACTCTGACTTATTGGCTCCACAGCTGGCGCAGCTTAGTGCTGACAAACAGATGAAATGCTCAGCTTTTGCTGAAGAAATAGTGTAAATGGCAGCAAAGATGCTAAGTTAAATAAGGAATATGTTAAATAAGTTAAATAAGTCAGTAAGTAGATGCGAGGGACTAGATTTTGAAAAAGAGGTGGTGAAAGTTGCATTCTTAAAAACCTAGCACCATGTGCTGGGGAAAACAGAAGCAAACAAACCAACCCCAAAACATCAAAAACCAGGACCACCTATTTATGTTCTTTCAAAGCAAACTGGCTGTATGGAAGAAATCTGCTATTGTACCATAGATAAAATATCTTCACCACAGAGACTAAGACCTTGAGGGGCATGGACACTGAATTCATGGTGGCATGGTTACTCCAGGAAAGGACTCACTCCAGTTGCCAGATATGGTGTAAAACTGGGACAGCTGTCACTGGAACTGATGGATGCAGGACACAAGGCAGGCTTTGGCAGAGGTCAGGAAAGTGCACATGGGAAGACAGTGGGGGCCAGGTGGTAGTAATATCTGAGATTTCAGAATATGATTTTTTTAGGGTGATAGAGTGATTTAATTGAGAGTAGAGACTCTTTAAATTTGCCAACATTGGCAGTGATTCATAATATTCACAATGATTTTTTTTTTTATATTCAGACCGCTTCTAACATGCAGTTAAATGTTTTGAAACTTGTTAAATAGCTTTATGCAGTGTTAGCCATCCATTTTATTTGAAGCTGCAGGAGCATGACATGCACATGTGCCTACTGGTGACGGTAAATAAATCAACGCAATTCTCTAAAACAGATCAAGACTGTACTATGTACCTTTCAAAAATACTATAATTACAGTGACATTATCTATAATACATATGAAGTAATTTCTAGTATTCTGATGGTGTGAATTCTATTTTTACCCTCTAGTGAGCAATGTATTTCTTTCTTTACATGTAAACTACTCTGTATTGAGCAATTTTGTCTGATTTGGCAGACATAATATAGTTCTATTCCTTCTTCACTCCTACTTAAATCTGTGCATAAAATATTAACCCTAGCTTTACACAAAGGCAGATTTTTTTGCACTTAATTATTACTCATTTGCAGCCTGGAGACAGTATTAATTAAGACAAAGCATGATACCACTCCTTCCCAATATGCACATTGTGTCTGCCATATTGCAGAGATTAGGATCATAGTGGGATGTTGCTTCTCTTTATGAAATTCCTATTTTACATCCTCCATATTTCGTGGAGTCATCAGGGATGTCACTGAGGCCAGCAAATCTTAAGGAACACAGTCCAGACATGATTCTCAGTAAGGCAGGAAGAATTTTACTTCCTTTAGTAGCAGTCCTTGTTTCTTGCTCTTCCGCTGAGTGCTGACATCTGACTCAACGCTTGCTGCCAATCAGGGATCATCTTATCCTCTTCCTTGTGGGTGCACAGATGGAGGGCATTGCCCTTTGTTCTGGGGCTGCTTCTGTTTCCACATTGCTGTGAAACTGGCAGCTGGAAAGCAAGGGACTGTGTGCAGAGAAAGACATGGGTATTCAGAGCAGTGAAAGACATGGGTCTTCAGAGCAGTGCGTGAAACTGATGCACTTCTATCTGAAAGGAAGGTGAAATTCCTTGTCACTGTGCTGTCAGGGTCCTGAGCGCATCCCTGACCCTCAGGGTCTGGCTGAGTCCTCTCAGGTCCAGCATCAGTGGTGCGTGGCTGTGCAGCCTTGGAGCTGGCTGCTGCTCAGAGCTGCATGAGGGAGCAGGAAGAAGTGGGGACTTCTTAGTGCATCATTTCAGACATTTGTCTTGTGACCACCATTTCTTGCTGCTGGCGAAGGCAGCTCTCTAAGCCATGCACTGCCTTGTTTGAACTCTCCTTCTGAGGTATCTGCCCCACCCTGACTCCCGTGGTATGTTCTCAGGTTTCTCCTGCAACAGGCAATTATTTTGCTTTGTTGGTGAGCTGTACACCAAATTCCAAGGCCATCGTGGGACATTTAGAGTTGTTCCAGGATGCCCACAGGAGAAACACATCCTGTCCAGACAGTTTGCAGCCATGTAAACTCCAAGACAGTGACACCAACGTGACTGCAAGGTCTGAATGTCTTTCCAGGGTTAGACATATGTGGTATTTCTGGGTGGAGAAGCTTGGAAGCTTGCTTGGAAGCAAAGTGGACAGAGATTTTGGCAAGAACACAGAAAACAATGATCTATTAAGCAAGTTGTATGTATATATATGCTGGCCCCTAAACAGGATCATTGTATATTTATTTCAAAGTTTTAAAATTGCTTATCCTCTGGCATAAGCCTGTATAGAAAACTACTTCCTCGAGAGCTGCTCTGCAGGAATAGATGCTCTTTTTAAGCACTAAATTTATACAAATCCAAAGCAAAGGCTTTCCTTCACAGTGCTTAGATATAAGCTCCAGTTCAAGTATAAGCTCTGCCTTGCCTTATCCAACAGTAATAGTGTGCTAAGGCTCAGCTCCAACTAGGATGTCTACCTTCAGAAGAAATGAAGAAGAAAAATTGAAAGATGTGTTTTTCTCTCTTTTGCCTTCAGCATTTTCTCTTCAGTTTGATAAAACCCTCAACAATTCTCACTGAAACTAGGATTTTAGTATGTGCTAGGCTCAGAAAAGGAATGAGAGGTTAAATTTGGCTCCTCAGTTACCATATGTGTATGAGTAATGTGTGTGAAGGCAAAATTTTCTGTCTTTCCTGTGATGAGTTCAGGTCATAGTAATACCCTGTGGGAAAACCCGTCTCACCTAACTGTACATAACTCCATTTCACCTGTACCTTTCAGCTATTCCATTAGAGTCAAGGAGAGATGCAGGCATTTCTAGACCATGAGTTACTGGACCTGTTTTAAATATCTGCTTTACTGATGGATGAATTTCAAGGAAGTCTGGAGTGACTCATTTAGGTATAGTATGAGATGATTTCTATCTGTTGCCTCTTCTCTGGCAGCAGATTCAATGCAGACATTTCCTGAACACTACAACAATAGTTATGGTTTAACTCTGGTTAAGGAAAGTATCTCCATTTGACTAAGGCTAGAATGAGAGCACCAGGACAAGTAAATAGTGTAAATTTAATCAGATATTTTGACAGTATAAACACGACAATTCGAATGTTCTTTACAGATGCTGTGCCAGGTCTTGATAGGCCCAGTATACTGCAGGCTAGGCTCACTAAGGTAGACGTGGACAAAAAAAGACTAGGAACCACAAGTATAGCAGCTTGTAAACAGAAAGCAGAGCACGCAAAGATACTTGGGAAAGAATGTAGTCAGTGAGATGAGGTGTGTGATAAAAATACATTTCCCTCACTGCTAAAAGAGTTGTTTGGTGCATTCAGAATAGTTACTGACAAGAAAAGTTATTTTGTACCTAGTGAACAATCAAACAAGCAGACAATGAGGATGAACAAGTAGTGCCAGCTGCTGTTCCTACCTATGGCATAGTTCAACCTTTATACTTAGTGGGGAGAAAATCCATCTATCAATTAGTCATTATTTTGTTCTGATTTCATAGGCAAGATTCAATCTAGCATGGGCAGGAGACTTGGTACTGAGATTAGTGGCTGTGTTTGCTCTCAGAACAGCAAAGAAACATCTGTCTTACAGGATTGTGCTTGGTTTGTTCTGTTAAAAAATTGTAAAACTCAGGTATGTACTTTAGAGGCAAACTCTAAGAGCCTATGATGTACACAGGTCAAATAAATTATAATAACAATTTTGTGGTTGCACCTAGTGTAAGATCATTTTTCTTTGAAGAATCAAGTGGTAGTAAGCAATATTTGTGAAAACGTGGAAACATATCATCACAGTACGCCTTATCAGTTAGCCTGTAATTGTCTCAAAGAAAAAAGAAACAGGTTTGCATGACAAGAGCTATCATCTTTAAATCCCAGCTTTGACTCACTGTAATTGTAGACAGAGCTGTATAATTATGTATTGTAATGTCATTTGGTAGTTGAAATTTGTTAACTGTTTTACTTGAGAATCATGTCAGACTAACTAGTTTATGTTTTGCTAGGTCAACCTTTTTAGTCTTTTTAAACAGGGGTACAGCATCTGCAATTCTTCAGTCCTTTCAGTATTTCCATATAAAAGAATTACAAGGCTGCTCGTAAATATAGTGGTTCAGCCACTAAACATCTCATGGACTGTGAGTCATCTCAACCAGATTTAATGGTGCAGATGTTACTCATTTAGCCTAAATTAAATCAGGCTTCCTGTAAAGCCAACAGAAGAAAGACTCCTCCAAAGAATAATTAACACTACTTACTGTAGAACATGAGCTGTATTTTAAAGGATGTCCTAACTGAATAACTAAGTTTTAGAGCGCTAAATTTAGGTAAGATGAATCTCATCCAAACTGAAATAAAGTATCCTAGTTTAATCATTGGAACAACCAATCCCCTTTTCCCGTTCTTTCTTCGGAATATTTAATTAGTCTCTGTTCTATTGCTTGAGATACGTATTTAGCAACAGGCATCCTTACTCTGTATCACCTCTTGGTGAAGCATCCCACTGCTGAGGAAAAGCATGTGCTTTAAAATGATGGAAGTACATAGTCCTTTTTATTGCACTGACAGTATGTAAAGCCTAAGCATAAACCTTTATCAGACTCAATTTTCAAGGGAAATTATGGATCAACTTTGAATAAATTGATTTTGCAAACAATTTTTTTTTTTTTTTGATAATTTATACCTACCTACTCTGCATCCTCTGTCTTCACAACTGCAGCTAAACTAGCCAAACCTACACAGAAATGAAAATGTACAGAAAAGGCCAGTTTGGTCCTCATTTAAAGAGGTGTTCTGTCCATCTGTCCCAAGTGATCCCTGTGGATTTTTTGCCTCTATTTTCATAAAATGTGAATGACAGGTGAAAGTGTGCTTTAGTTACTCAAGTGTTTTAGCACATAATTCTCCAGGAGATTCATTTATTTTGATGAAACTTCTAGGAAAATAGCATCCCACTGAAACAGTTTAGAAAGCCAGAATCTGTTGAAATGCTATCAAAGTACAAATAGCCATGAAAGATGAACAGGAGATGATCTAGGTATGTGGAGGAGTAACATTGTACAAATAACTTTCCTCTTTCTAGGCTGGAAGACTACTACAAATCCCAAAGCCTTGAACAGACAACATGCTATGCTGTTGGAAGTGTCAGTCCATCAATTGCACAGCAACTTTAGAATCTGTCACCTAATCTGAAAGAAAAAACTATTTATTACCACATTTGAAAATAAAGAAAATAACTGTTTTGGTGTTATTTTCAGTGGAATCACGATCAAATCCCTTTTTGATTCCATGGAGCAATCTTTCAGCAAATTCAGAAAAGTGTTTCCTGCTCACATATTTGGAGCCACTGAAGCTCTGGGATAACTCATCTGAGGGGTGTCTGAATGCTTAAGCCCCAAATACAGAATTGTCTGTATACAGAAATACTCTAATATACCAAAGCAAATGTTACCTGCAGATTATATTACAGCGGAATTAGCTTGGAGGTTAAGAAAGTGCAAATAACCATTATGGAAAAGTCTGTATGTTTTACAAGTACCTTTGAGTAATAGCAATTGTCTCATTTTGTGATTTCCAATATACCATATTGCAGGAAATTTTGCAAGATGAGCAAATATCAGAAGAGTCCATACTTCTTAGTCATGGCAGGTTAAACGCATGGAACAGATGCAGACTACAGGCCAGATGAATGAGCTGTGTTGATTTTATTGAGGAAATCCCAGTTATAACCAGACATGGATTTACCAGCAGCAATAAGGAGGTTTTATTTTGCCATTGACACAAAGTGTATTTCTACACTGATGTCAGTGCTGTAGGACTGAGTGGTTGCGTAGCTCTCCCCTCCTTCTCTCCCTCTCCCCCTGTTTAAGTCAGGGCTTTCTTCATCCCTGTTGTCATGCCGCCGACTGCCACGGCCTGTGCTGAAGGTACATAAAGCCTGACATCAACTGGGAGGAATAGCTTTGGATAATCTGAGATGTACTTCATTTAAGATATTAGTGTTCTCCATTGCTGTAATCAATCTGGTGGATTGTTGGTGGTTCTGCTGCATTTTTTTACTGCTTTTATTGACTGGCCCAGCACAGCAGCTGATTTTGTGCAGTCACAGAGCCCTGCTGCATCTGCCTCACTGCACCATTCTGACCTAAGATGATGGATGGCTTGGAGGACATTTTAAACAGCAGTGAAAAGGTGTGAGCTATTACAGTTTAGGAGAAGTAAATGGGAGACAGGGGTCAAAATAGGATGTTCTTCTGTGAGAAGAGGGAGGTAAAGAGGAACTGTAAATTGAAGTTAAGAGATTATCAAAGACTGTTATTAGGTACAGTGTATTTAAGCTGGTAGACCGTTGTTAATGAAGAAGATATAGTGGAGGTGATGGGAATGGGATAATTCAAAAGGTATTAGAATGCCATATCTATAAAAAACAATAGAAAAATGAGGGAAAGCAAATACCTAAATATGTTATCAGATATTGGTGACAATTGCTAGATTCAGCAAAACTTTTGCTGTTGAACAAAGTGAGTGATTAAGATACCGGACGTCAACAGTTTGCATGAACCTGAAACAAACCAACAGTGAATTCACTGAAGTGAGTTTTGTTGTTGACTGTTACAGTTTAACTAGGCACTGAAATAGGTGACTGATCAGAACACAAGTTATGTACGAACGGGACTGCTTGGAATTACCTGGTGTAAACTAGTTTCAGATTTAAACACTTTGTCTTTCTTTCAATGAAAATAGAGGCAATTCTGGTGCCTTGTAACAGGCTTTGGGGCTATAAAGGGGGCACATTTTCCTTCCACAGATTTTTGTCTTGTCCTTACAGGCTGTTCATCCAGCTGAAACATCACAGACGTGCACAGCAAAGCTACTGGCCACATTATCTTCATGAAGTGTGAACAAGGGAAGAGGAAAAATCCCAGCACAATTTATCCAAACCAAACAGTCAACACAGGTCTTCTTATTTCTAAACCTCCTGCTCCTAAATTATAAATGCCAGACTTGATTCCTCACTTGACACTCCACTCCTTCTGGGAGCCAGGGACTGCAGGACTCCTCCCACCTGGGAATGGCTGCCTGAGGTACTTCTGAAAACCTGTGCTGGATTTTAGCACAAAGCCTCCGTGTGGTTTGATTTATGCAGTCAGTGCATATAGCAGTTTTGGATTTAAGTGGCACTTAGATTTTCTAAGTGACACTGAAGGTGACATATGTAATGCTGGGGGGAACAAGTGCTCTCTGCAGTCAAAAGGAGGAATATCAAATTCCTCCGCTTCTTCATTAGAGACTGTCTAAATCTTGAAGAGAGACAGAAAGCATATATTTACAATATTTCAATGGAATGAGTTTATATCCTCAGGGCAGACAGAAGCCTTTTATCTATTACTGAGGACTCCGAGAATCCGAGTACACAGTCTTGTGGCTTCTCTTCCCAGGGCCAACAGCAAATGCCATATAGAGACCTTACGTTGTTTTGACTAAACACCTTTGCAATCTGCTGTCCATATTCATATCTAAAGGTTGGTGTCTTTTCCTGTAAGAAGTCCCAGTGAGTTTTCCAGGGGTAAAGGAGACGTCTCCTCCCAAAGTCACCAGGCCCAACATCATTTAAGCAAAGCACGAGCTGCAGTACAGCAGCCTTGTCTTTTTTGCTGCTGCTTGTTTCCTTTGCCTATAATGGCCCTAAACCATGTGCTTGCTGCACCAGATGTAGCAGGATGAAAATAGCAAAGAGCTTGTGTAATTCCAGGACATTTATGCTCAGAAGGATACTTCATGATCCCCGTAGTCTTGTCCCATTTTATTGCACAGCTACCTTTATTTCAGTGGTTACACCAGTTTTATGTTGCATTACCATTAGAATTTCCCTCCAGCAGTGCATTAGAGTTTCCCTCCAGCATACGACAGGGAGCTGAGCAAGAAAAGAAGTGCAGCCTGGCCTGCTGCAGCCTCATTGCCAGTCATGTGCTTGCTAGTGCTGTGAGCAGCCCCAGGTCAGACTGATGCAACCAACACCCTGCCCTGCATTGCTTGTTTGTTGTCAATGAATTAGGAGCTCAGGATTTATTAAATTGATCAAAGCTTTGTAGCTCAGACTTAAAACTATAAAGGAGCAGGAACTCTGTCTGTGATTCTGGGCAAATAATTTAAATTCTTTGTGGCTCTTTATAAACACCTATTACAGGGGGAGACATACTAATTCTCAGACTCAAAGAGTTTGAGAATAAAAGCTGTTCGGATTAGAAACTATGTCAGCAGGAGCCAGTAAGTATGTTAAATAGATATGGAACAGAGTGGGCAGCCAAAATACCGATGGACTTAATGCTTATACTGTGAACTGATCATAAATCTGATCTTCCCTCCCTGCAGGAGAGTCAGGCTCAGTTCTGCCCAGTAGGTGGCATATAAAGCAGTGAAAAAGTGAACCAAAACTGTAAGCTTAGCTGCCATCAAACATAGTATATTCATGAGGGCATATATCATCCCAATATGTCCTTTGTCCTTTCCTTTCCTTTCTTTTAAATCCAGGTGATTTTTATATATTTACACAGATATGTACACTCCCACGGTTATGTATAATCAGAAATATAAAAAATAACTGTAGGTAGGAGTGAGCAGTCACTATACATGAAGATTAACTTTGCTGCTTGCCTGTGCATGATGCTTCGGAAAGTAACATTCTTCAAGCAGAGCTGCCTAGCACTGAACAAATACATCAGGAATTGTATCGCTGTGTTCTTGTACCATGTAGCTCTGCATGCAGCCTTTTACTGCCCCAGTACAACCTTCATACAAGAACAGGGAACTATTGAGATTGCTGTAGTTTTATATGTCATTCAGAAAAAAACTGCATTAAATAGAATAAAAAATAATTTGTTATGAACGATATGTTGATGCAGGTGACCTAGATGAAAACTTGGGAAACACAGGTGTGATCACTGAAAGCTCTGAGGCAGCCTCATTATAGGTGCTTGCCAGCTCTGCCTCAACACATAGTCAAAAGCTCTTATGGAGGAGTTTGTAGCTAGAGCTTCAGGCTAGCTTTAGTAGAATGCTGAAGCAGGCACAAGCTACACTGGGTGCCAAGGCAGTGAGTGGATCCTTCAAAGGCCTCCCTGAGGGCAGAGCTAGATCCTGGAAAGGCAGAAAACAGCCTGGCTAAGGAAGGAGATGAAATCCAGCCCCACCACCCTTTCTCCCGTGGCACTGGGTAGGTAGATGGAGGAGTTAGAGAAAATGCAAGCAATGTGCTTGCTTTCTTCACACTTAGCCCATAAAACCTGAGCAACTGATAAAAGTTCTTGGAATCATATATGGATGCAGGCCTTTGCAAGGCAAATGAAATACTAAAAGGCTTATTGTGCTCAAAAGACTTCTGAGTATTTTGTCCAGGAAACAAATGGAAAGGAGCTGAATGGGAGAAAGAGGCCTGAGACCGTAAGCAGGGGCAAGGAAAAAGGAATGTTAACCAAACAAATAACCATGCGGGGTTGGGGAGACTGAAGTTCTGGATGTGAAATATGAACAAAAGGAAAAAATACACAGTCACATCTTAGGGGCAGATGTGGTAATTAGTAAATGATATAATAATATTTAAATACAATAAGCAATTAATTAAAAATAATTCTTATAAAGTCAGCAGAATAGCTATTTTATTCTGATTAATTTTATTTATCTTTTTGCTTATGTTTCCTTGTAGCCTGACAAGAACAGGATGTAATGTTATAGCAGAACATCGACCTACATTTCAGTGCTCCTTTTTTGTTAATTTAGTGTCTGTGTCCTTGTTGTTCGAAAAGCATATTAGTAGCATGAGCAGAAGTGCTAGAACTGTTGCATACTTAATAATACTTACCAAAGCCACATAAAATGGTTAGCAAAGCACACACTGTTATCTTCATTGGTATGAATCTGCTAAGGTTCATTATTTGAAATGAGCTTGTGGGAGGGCATGGAATTTTGATCATCGAATGCTCCAAGATTTCAGTCCAAAACTGGAGATCTGCATTGTTTGGTGTACCTCTAAAGTCTGTAATAAAAGACAATAATAAAATAAATATTTTAATAGATCAAGATATTAACACTGTGACAAAGTCAATAGTATATTTGATGGAGGGAGCATGGAAAAATACACGTCAGTGGTTTGTAGCACTTTCTGTACTGTGTTCACTTAGCCAAATGGCACAACTCAGGAGTTGTTAAATGCTTCACTTTCTTTTGAACCATAGTGTCTCTGGAAGGAGACAATAGAGGAGGGAATAACCTTTGAGATTTTTTCTGTCTTCTTTTATTCTTTTTCTTTTCCCCAAGTTAATGTCTGCAGCCACCACTGAGAGCAACCTTACAGTGCTCAGCCTGTGGGCTCTGCACTGCAGAAATGCTCTACTAAGGTTGCCTGTGGCTGCCAGCTGATGTTCTCCCCCTCCTCTTTCATTTTCTAAGCTGACAAGTATGTGGAAGCAATGTTTATTTTTGAACATCAAACCCACATTTCAATAAGTATCCTCAGTGCTTCTTTTTGTCAACCCAACACTTTTGCATGTGCTATAGCTTTAATAACTCTAAGCCCTATGTTTTTACAGCTTCTTAGGGAGTTTGTCATGTGCTGCCATTGAGGGTGGGTATGGGTGAATGAGCAATACCAGGTAAAAATATCTAAAAATCAGGAACACAGAAATTTCAGTTTTCTAAAGCCTGTTTAAACTAGCTCCTCCAGATTCCTGCAAGTACTTGCAGATTTCTACCAGGTTTTCTGCTAGTCAGACAAGAGGAAGTTTGTAGCACAGGCCGGGAGTTCACACAGTTTGTAGGGCAGAGAAATGGAAATAAAGAGTTTATGTACATAACACAAGCTGCCTTTATACTTAGGGTTGACTTTCTAGATGTGTATTACATCTCTGGGTAAGATAAGGAGCTGAAAAAGATGGAGGTGACCTTCCTCAGGACGTTCTTATTTGCGGACACCCATGGAATACAAACCCATGTCATGTGGGTCTGCAGTCTTCTGCTGTGACATCTTAGAAAAAGTAAGCTTTAAGTCCCTGCTGTAACAAATGTCTTGTGAAATCAAGCTCTTCCGACTCTTCTGCCAGAATGCTCTCTTAGCTGTAGAAGCTTCTGTAATTTATTTTACGGGAGGGACTTAACAGTTCCAAAAACCGCTTTCAAATGGCTATCCCTGTTCATTTTAATAGGATTTGTATTGGAAGTGACTTAGGGAAAAGGCTGATCTACTCAACCTGTCAATGGTTAACTATGTGATGTGCAGAAGGATAAGTAAATAAATGGCCTCCTAAGTGGAGCATATACAGGATAAAAATACAATGAATACATCAAGTATGTTTAGCTTTTGTGTAAAAGTAGCTGAGTAGCTGAAGTCAGTTGCTAAGATAAATTCCAGGGTAAAGTCTATTGAAATAAATGAGTAAGATTAATGAAATAGCTTCTTTTACCATTGCACAGCCTCAAGATGTGTGTCCTACCCAAAATACTGAAACACTTGAACTGAAGAGTTCATCAGCCACGACCACAGCACTTACAGCACATGTTAGTGTTGCTCGTTGTAGACTCACCACAGAAGTGCATGTTTACATCTGAATGCTTTCTGAATAAGCCATAATTACCAAGTCAGCTGTACTGAGCTAAGTGATGCTGGCCTGTGGGTGTACATTAGTCCTGTACATTAGTCCTACACATTTAATCTTATCAATCTGTATGGTTTGCAGTGGATGGTAAAAGAGAATGCTTGTATCTTATTTTCTGTAACTGTGTCATCTGTCTCTGACTTCAGTGGAACTACTTTTGAGAAAATGGGCTCAGCTGTAGACAAGTAGTGTGTGGAGCTGGCTAATAAGGTGCTTACACCAGGGTAACTGCTTTAGTATAGAGGACTTGGACAGACATAAAATGATGCAATGACATCATGAACGCCATAAGAACTGTGATAACTTAGCAAAACAGATCTATAATTGTTGCAAATATTTTACATTAAGGAAAGCCACAGTATAGCTGTGCAGACCATTCGAATTTCCTGAATGAATGTATCAGTGCAATAACCTGCTGGAATTAAAAAACAAAACACTGGAGTTGTTTTGTGTATAACCTGCCGTACCACCAATCATACCTTCATCATGCCACCAATACCAGGTGTGAAGGTCTTACAGCCTGTCTGCAACATGTCAAAAGATTAGTTTTGCCAGCCCTTGATCTTCACAGATGGTAGGATTATAAACACTGCAAAATTAGCTGGGACTTCAGGTAGTTGTCAGGAGCAAAATCTGCCTAGCTGCCTTTTAAATGACATTTTCCTATACCTAAACAAGTAACTCTATTCAGAGCTAAGAGAAGATCCAGCCCCCATCCTGCCAGCCAGATCTGGTCTGCTCTGCCCAGACCTGGGCTCCTCAGTACGGGAAAGATGTGGACATACTGAAGTGAGTCCAGCACAGGGCCACAAAGATGGCTTTGGGACTGGAGCATCTTTTGTATGAGGAGAGGCTGAGGGAGCTGGGACTGTTCAGCCTGGGGAAGAGAAGGCTCAGGGGGATCTTATCCATGTGCATAAATAAACACCTGATGTGAAGAAATGAAGATGAAGGAGCCAGGCTTTTCTCAGTAGTGCCTGCTGAGTTTATTCATGTTAATTTTTTATAATTTTATATTTTATATTCTTGGCTCTTTTATGTTTTTATTAACATTTATAGACTAGGTTTATGGTCTTGATCTGAAGTGCAAATATTTAGATGTTCTTACTGTAAGTACTTGAACTGCCTATATGCAGATTAAGAACTCCGCATGAAGAAACAC
>VXAV01001748.1:230935-242543 GCA_013399715.1 Alectura lathami
TATAAAATGTCTAAGTTGTTTATTATAAAACAAGAGTTGCTTGTGGATTAAAATAGTATATATTAAATAAATAAACATACACAAATATTTTTCGCCATACTGTTTATTTTTTCCTCATGCCTTTTGTGGGCCATGACATTCTAACCTTTTCAGTAGAAGGTTACACAAAGAACTTGGATTATGTTAGATATTCATATATTTAAAGCTATTTGCAGATATTTTACGAGTTGTATCACTTCTGTTTCCAGCATTTTTACTTTCTTCCTGAAGATCCACTATCCTGTTTTTCACTGATGTCTGCGTCAGGAGACCTATAACTGACTGTCTGCTAGTTTATGCACCCTAACATGAGATTTGTCAAAAGTTAAATCTTGTCACTATCACATGGGGAAAGATGCCCTCACTAGATTTATAGGGTTGTGTTGATTTGTCTCACCAGTGTTTCAGGATTTCTAAAAGTACAGTACTTCCCTGACAGCTAGAGGGAGGTTACTGCCTGTCCCAGTCTGTGGTTTAAGCGTACTCCATTTTGCCTGTTATGGTTTGTACTTCAAATACTTTTAGTTTAATACTGCCAACCAGTGAGTTATAGTAGAGATAGATCCTGTGCTCAGCCCTTCAGGTAATGAAATGTAGTATCATCTCAGCAGTGGTTTGATTAAGGGTGAATGTTTGTTAAAGCCATGACTGTCTTTACCAAAAAAAGTGTATTTTAGGTTGTCAGGGTATTTTGTGGATAGCTTGCAGCTCAGCCAGCTTTCTCCTTAGGAATTTAACCGTGGATGTGCTAGCTGTAGGTCTGCATATAGGTCTGCAAATTAATAAGTACTTAATTAATTGCAAAATACAATTTATTTAATGGATCTCTGTCTTAATTTTCCACTGAAAACATTATTAATTCACAGTTTATTTCAACCTGTTATCTTTGAAAGAGAAGTTAACTGTTTGATGTTTTCCACCATGTTGCTGGCTTATGAAAAGTGGCCTTTCTGTCATCACACACATATTCTATCCCAGAATAGGATGAATCAATGTTAGTTATTCAAAATACTGTGCAGACAGTGTACTAATGACTGCATTGGCTGTAATTTGTTGGCCCATCTATTCTAAAGAATCATTAAGTTTACTCCTGTGCTCCTTCTGTTGGTTTTGCATGAAGATAAAACTTACTCACATATAGAAAATATATGCTGGATTGGATATATAATAAAGACAAAACAACATTTTCCATTACAAGATTATGCTGTTTAGATCCTCATAGATTTTTGAGCCTTTGGCTCAGTTCAATAAATTTTTCCAGGCATGATCTTCACTCATTAAAAAAATAATGTTCAGACAATTTCATTATGCTGCTGGGTATGATAAGTTTACCCATTATATCTCTGTTTCTGAGAATTATCAGATTTATGCTACATAAATATCTGCAAGATTTGCTTTAAAAAACTGTGTGGCTGTGCTTTGACAGAGTTGGACACTAAAATTCAAAAACAGATCTCATTATTTACCTTGAGGTAAATGTGGATACTTAGGATGACAGAGTAGAGAATTTAAGTGTGCTAGATAAGTTTCATTTTGCAACCCATGTAGGTTTTGAAGATGTGAAGCACATCTTGCTTTTTATATATGCATTAAAAAAAACACCTTTTAAAACCAAGATATTTAAATTTCATTGATGGGATATCAAGTATGTATGATAAATGCTTAAATATGTTTTAAGGTTTTAAGGTTTTTATGTTTTGGTGCCAGTAATGCCCACTTAGTCACTGGTATAGGAAAAGGGAAAGATCATCCATTTTTTACAGAGATAATGCAGAAAGCACATTTCTTTTCTCCCAGGCACAAATCTCCCTGGTAAGCAGTCCTTTTCATCTCACTTCCCAGCATGTGGGAGGGGGACATGTTGCAAGGGAGATAAAGGGACAGAAACGAAAAGATTGTATGGGGTTTATAACACGAAGCAACGTCTCCATCCCTGTGTTGCCCTCAGGACTCATATTACATCTTCCAGAGGACCTGATAATAGTATTTTAGATTTCAGTTGCAAAATTCATTTGCCTGCTTTGGATTGTGTGTACTTGTGTCGTTGCATTGTCAGAGCGCCTCCCAGAGACTTAAAAATAGAAGTAGCAATTAGTGTCTTTCTTTCCCAGCCTTGAGAAGAAATAGCTGATTAAACTGTTAGGTTTATTTTATTTTAATTACAATGGTGTTTAAGTAGATGTGTCCTGTGACAGGAATGTGATCTATAGAAAGAATTTGAGCTTTTGCTCATATGTGAGTATGGTGAGCAAGAGCCATGCTGTGTCACCTATATAAAATACTCCACTGCTTAGCGATTATTTGAGACTGCTTAGGTTTCCTGCAGCAGAGTTGGTAGCAGATGACTTATTGCCTGATATACTTCATCATATGTCTTTTCTTATCTTTTGTGCCTTACAAGAATTTTGCTGCTCTTATAGCAAAACCAAAATAAACTTCTGTAATTATCTGCTTTTAAAAGGTTTCTAGTGACTTGATTTAAAAAAAGAAGCAGCCATTCTCCTGAGAGTTTCTCAGCTATATGCATCAGGAGGAGAAGAGCCTACGAGGGCGAGGGTGAACTTTCCCCTCCTGGCCCTCTGGTTCCACTGGGAGCAGAAAATGCCTGAACTACCTCACCATCTGAGATAGAAGGCTATAAAAATGCTCTAGAGTTTGAATCTACTTGGAAGGAGTGTTCCTGAGGATGATTTTAGGGTACTTTAGCTATTTTGGAGCATCATTCCACAGCATATTGTTTCAAGATCATTAGATCTATGTTAAAATTCTTTGCAGAGCCTGATTTTAAACTTGATCATTAAGCTTAAACTGGCCTCAAATCCAAATCTGAATGTTTCCACACTCTACAACTGTAAAGCATATTTCTATCTGAATACAGATTAAGGCTTTTTATTATTATTATTATTATTATTATTATTAATGTCTTGTGTGGGTTAGTAAGCCAAAAGGGAAGAACAAGAACATACAGAAAACTGACCCATAGTTCTCTGTATCCATACTGACTGCTTAAACCTTCCGAGCACCTTATGAGCAAGGATGTATTCCCCAGTGCAGACTTGTAGCATGTGATGTTTGGCACACAATATTACAGCTATGAATAGAGCCTGTATTCTGGAAGAAGAAACTGAAGTTGATGCAACTATGAGGCTAATACCGGGTGTACCTCTGAGGAAGTAAATGGATCATAAAATCAATGTTGGAATAAACACCTATTTCCTATCTAAAATATGCCAATGTGATGTGCATCAAAGCACACAATGCAAAGGTGCAAAAAAAAACCAATACATGCCACTGGTCCCAGTAGAAATGGCATCAGCCATCTATGATCTTCTGGACAGCAGCCAAGAAGAATCCAAAGGAAATGGTGAGAAGTGCTCTTTCCAGCAATGCAGTGGAGGTTTCTTCTTTGTAGGAAGATAAACCTTTTCAATTACACTGGGAGCTGTAAGAGTCTAACATGGCCCCCAGTGGAGAGATAACTGCTTCAGAACATAGTGCAATACAGAAGTTCCTATTTTAACAAGCACTGTTTCTTTCTCCTCCTTCACCTGCACTAAAGGGTTTTATTTTTTTCCCCCCAACTGAAGTATTAGAAATTTGCATAGTAATAAATGTGAAAAAAATAGATTTAAATCTTGATTATGCTGATTCTTTGAAAGGAGCATAGAAAAATCTCAAAGAGCAATTTCCTCACCTATTTGATTTCCTGTTGAGTAACTCCTTTGCAGTGGTAAATTTTTACCAGTTCTTACATTCATTGTCAATCTCATCCTCATATTCACTTAAATTTTCCTTCTGTAGTACTCTGTCATCGATTTTACAATTTAATTATTAACATTGTTATTATTATTATATAGAACATACAACAGTATAGTATGTCATCTGCCAAATGAAAAGGATGATTACAACATTTCTTGTGCTTTTCCCTGTTCATTTTCCTTTTCACATCTCTTGGGATGACACACTTTATTGTTGTCTGTTCCTCCCTGAACAGTTGGTTTTAGAAGTTGGACTCTGATGAGACTACAATCCTATGAATTTTTTCTTTAGAAGGGCCCTATATGACCTGGAAAATTCAGTGTTATCTGAAGATTTATAATGTCTCCATTGAGAATCAAGTCAATAGCCTTAACTTCAAACTAGTAATAAGGACTTTGCTTTGATAAAGTAGATCTCAGGTTTAGTAGTTTCCAGCAGAATTGCATTTCAGAGGTGATTTGCTGTTAGACATCAGAGAGGCATCCTGAGCATTGCAGACAGTGAATGAATGAGTGCAGGTTATGCCCAGAGCTCCTTCTAAAAATTGTACAAAAGCAGAATACAGCCTGTTTGCATTGTTCACAGCAACAAAAATACTCTTGTTTTTTGATCTATTTGTCCACTCTTATCTGGATTATGCTCTCTGAAAGCAAAAGCAAAATGTCAGTGATGTCACTGTCACTGTTATAATTGTGATAGAAACTTAATAGTCCAACTGGCCTGGAAAACTGTAGCTACATTTCTAAATCTGGTGTTCTTCTCCCCCCCGAACCCAGGTAGAATATTTATAAAACACCTGAAATACATTTAGCTTGATTTCCTAAAGAAGAAAGCATATACAGCTGTGTTTTTTTTATATATTTTTTTCTTCTCCCTTTGTAAATAATTTTCAAGCTTTTGGGCAGTATTCATGTTTCAGAGAACTGAGTCCCTGTGTATGTTCATTCCTGTAAGTCTGGTTATATCAGGTACCTGAACAGAGGAAAGTGCCAGTGACTTTTGCCTGGACTGTCAGTCCATGGGTAGCTTGATGCCAGCCCTGTCCACACCAACTACAGGGTGTATGGGGATGACGGGAAGCAGGCATGGGGAGATCTGGAGTGGCACATAGCTGTCTGAACGCAGGCATCGATGTTCTCACTGCCTAGGCAATTAACTGTTTTAGGTGTTTCCTTTCAATATTCTCCTAAAATTTGGCTTGTATTCCTGGGTCAATGACATCTGAGTACTACAAATTGTACAGATCTGAATGCATGGCTGTTGCTGGCTGAACTCTTTTGTGATCAAGTTGGTGACCCAGGAGATCTCAGCGACCATGCTTGGGAGACCAGCTGAACATCAGGAGGTCTCCTGGGGGTGTCTGGGCACACAAGGTGAAGGCAGCTTGCACAGCTAGAGCAGGACAGCAGCAGCGAGTGTAAGGGTACCTTTCTGACCTGGCTTGGGTTCTTTCACTGTGAAGTCAGACTTTAATCTTGATCTCTCTGGTGTGATGAGAACACATCAGAAAAAACACACTGTCCTGAAAATCTGTCCTCAGTCACAGCATTTACAGACTGGTTACATCTTGTACTCTGTAAGTGTGGTCCATACCCAACTGTAGTGACAAAATTGGTATAGGAGGGATGTACATGCTACTGAAAGTTCAGTCAAGGAAGAAATGAGTAGTCCAATGGAAAGTTTTATATGGGAAAAGTTCAGATTTAGCTCTGTCATTTTCTTAAAAGAAATAACCAGAAGAAACAAAAGGGAAAAGAGCAGCCCTTTTCAGAACTGTTGAACTTTGGAAAAACGAAAAGCAAAAGCATAATGAAGAGAAAAATAACATAATTTTCACATGCTTTCATATTTCAGTTAGAAAAGTGAATTTATCTTGTTAAGCAGTCTCTGATGGAGTAGTACAGATTTTTAAACAAGAGCTATGCTATTTTACTCTTTGGTTTGATGGTATGCTCCACAGAAGAGTCCTCACTCAGTTTTGTGCTGACAATTGGATGAGGGAGTGTCCATCTACACAACAGTGTAACTCATCTTTGGAAATCAACCAATGAAACCAATGAAGGGATCTAAGTGCTGAACTATTGCCCAACAGAGATGAAGGTGGAAAATTCTAATGTCAGTGGTGATAGACCCCTGAAATTACCAGTAATAATGGCTCTAATGCAAGAGTTCTGGTAAGTCCCCATAAGTTTTGGAATTAATTTCATTAGGTGGAAAGAATGAGCACAGGAAAATGGAAAAAGGCCTCATTGCAGCCTTCCAGTACTTAAAGGGAGCTTGTAAACAGGAGGGAGACATTTTTTTTACATGGTCTGACAGTGCTAGGACAAGGCGGAATGGCTTTAAATTGAATGAGGAGATTTAGGTTAGATGTTAGAAGGAAATCCTTTACTCAGAGGGTGGTGAGGCACTGGCACAGGCTGCCCAGAGAAGCTGTGGATGTCCCATCCCTGGAGGTGTTCAAGGCCAGGATGGATGGGCCTTGGGCAGCCGGATCCAGCGGGTGGCAACCAGCCAATGGCAGAGGGGTTGGAAATGAGTGGTCTTTATAGTCCCTTCCAACTCAAGCTATTCTATGATTCTATCCTCTTTGTATAAATAACTATGGTATTTTTAACAGAAAGAGAATATTTGTGTCACCACTTCCACTATACCATCAATTCTTATAATCAAATTCATTTGTACATTACTTCAGCATGCTCTGCAGAACCCAAACTAGGTACAAGTTTTTGTCACTGCATAGCAGTAATTGACTTCCTGATGAGGACTTCATGAAACATTCCTTGGAATTTTTTTCCTCTCTTATCATTTGTACATATGGTGTAATGTGACCTATTTATTTGGCAATATAGAGTGCTTGTAGTTACAGTTCCAGGAAGGAAATGGCTTTGACACAGCTTGCCTATGTCATTTGTCTGTCATTTTTCTTCTTGACAGCAATGTGCCTTCTAAAGATGAAACTGTTGCCATGCAAAGTTGATCATTTTTATGCTGCTTTGTGGGAAAAAAAAATCACACTTCAAAATAATTTAAAAAAAATCTCACAAAATCCTCTGTCTGCTGGGTAAAAAGGGCTGTAATCATAGAATAAAAAACCCTCTTGATTGCAAGAGCACTCAGATTTAACCAAACAGCTTATACTGATGTCTAGATTGATTTCAGCTGAGTGTCAGCTGGCACAGGTGACTGGGAAAGATATTCTACTGAACATGTTCTTCTGCAAGTTTTTATTGTGAGAGCAAGTCTATTGGTGACCAAAATACTGCCCTGGAAACTAAAATG
Source organism: Alectura lathami (assembly GCA_013399715.1). Lineage (NCBI taxonomy): Eukaryota > Metazoa > Chordata > Aves > Galliformes > Megapodiidae > Alectura > Alectura lathami. The sequence continues at coordinate 238,016 of VXAV01001748.1, forward strand.
AAGGTTAGAAGAATGGACAAGGTTCTTGCTTCTAAATTTCATATCCATTTATCTTGAGGCAAGTTAAATTAATTGTAAAATACTGATGTTAAAAATCTGAAATAGATTCATACTCAGTAATACTATAACACTCTCTGGAAACCCAGAAAAGAGAATTCAAATTATGAACTAATGCTTTTATTTGTCAACAGTGAATATTTTAGAAGTAGTGGAAATAAGGTATTTTTGACTGTTGCTAACTAAAGATCACATTTATTTCTCCAAGTCCACTCACATTTTCTCCTCAGAATTCATTCATTGTTATTAAATTATGTTTTGAATGATCTAAACATGATAAACATATATTAACAACTATTAAAGTCTTTGCTAGAAATATTTTTCAAATGAAAGGACTTTTGGAAAGCTATAATGTATATTTGCAGTATAAGTAAAGGAGTATTTTTTGAAATTTTTGAAACTAAGCTTAATCTGAGATAAGGAAAAGCACAACATAATTATTTTAACAAAAATAATGAACAAGTGTGCTAGATCTCGTAGTAGAATAATCACTAATTAAACTCAATGCAATTTTTTTCCACATGTACTGTCTGCACTGGAGGGAGCTGTGGTATCTTCTGTATGTTGAAAATCTGAAAGAAAATCAGAATTTTTCCTTCACATATAGAATTACAGAAACACTCTTGGAGGCTGATGTTAAGAGATTTCCAGTAACGTACGAAAAAAACACATATGCTGTCTGTCACTTCAGATGGTAAAAAGCAGACTGTTTTGGCTTGTAGCGTGTAATTGTGAGAATGGTGATTATTTTTGTGCTTCGAAAGAGTGCTAAAATTAGCAGAGTTTTTTTTTTTTTTTTTTTAAAGCCAAATGTTGTAATTAGCCTTTCCCTGCTAAGGTACTCTTCCTAGCAAGCATTAGGAGCCAATCATAGTGCTCTAGGCGGTAACAAGTGAATAAACGTTTAGTAGGGAACTACATCACTGGTTAGTATGGAATGCAAGCTTCCTCAGTTTGCAGACTTGAAGGCTGTAAAACTCTGGCCTTAATAAAAGCAGAAATTCACTGTGAGTGATTTGTAATTCACAGCATACAAATTACACTACATGAAGATCTGTGTTATGCAAATGTAAGTCATATAAAAAAGAACATCCAAAAAATAAGTAATTAGAGAGTTCTCTGATATGTTCTTAGCAGTTTCTTTATTATCATATCAGGTTCATTTTTAGGAATGAAAGTAGAACAAAACAAGTAAATGGCATCTCTGATTTAGTTTTTTATCGCAGCTTCAAATCTGTTCCTCCCTTGGTGTCTAATTACTGCTAGAATAAGAAGGCATGATACATCACGAGGTATTGGAAAATATCTCCTATGAGCTTTGCTAAAGACACTAATATTTGTTGAAATATGTCTAATGTTTTCTAAGGTACTTTTACCTCTGTACCACTGCAGAGTGCATAAGTTTGCCAAGCAAAAGTCCCCATGGAATGTGATAATGAATACATCATTTCTCCACGAACATTTGAAAAGGAATATCCAAAAATATCTCTCATCCCAACCTGGAGTGACAGCATTAATATTTATCTTCAGCCTCACACTATTCATGCCACTGTTCCACTGTTAATGTATGAGATTTACATCTTCACCAAAACTAACAGGAATGTTTTAAACTTTTCTAAATGAGGAGCATTTACCATGTGACATAAAATAAGCCATTGGCCTTGTTATTTGAAATGAACTACTGTACATTAGTTGCACAGCATTGTTGCCCTTTAAGTACATTTTTTCCTTAATTTTATGGCCCATACTTCAAAAATAAAAAGCACTGAAAATGTATTTTTATATAATACAATGGAAATAAAACAGCTTTTGAAGAAGATTTATCTTATCAAGTATTCACATGACCATACCTCTAATTTCTATTGCTGCCTTGGGAGATGTGTTTCCAGAAAGATGGTTTAACTAGTTGACAGGCAATTATTCTTTGAAAAATGTAGACTAATTGGATAGTTCTTCTTTGTCATAGATATTTGGATGTTGTTCTCCACAGAGTGACATGATGACAGACGTATTGTCCTTTTTATAGTCTGGTGTCAAGGAAAACCGTTTAAAATAAATTACAAATGTTGATATTATTTAAATGACACTTTAATTTAGAGGAATTAGTGTTATTTTAATTACTTATGGGAAACAAACTTTTTTAAAAAAGCAAAACTTCTCTGTTGTAGCAGGCAGTGGTTCTGCTCACGCTGGTGGTGCTGATCACATGAATCAAATGACTGCATGCTACAGTGATTTTTCGCCAGATCTGTGGGTGGTTCTCATTTATTTTGAAATAGAAACTGTATAGCCGTATTCTTCTTCTCACCTCCGCTTAACCCCCACCACCACCTCCATGTGAAAAATATAATAGGAAGGCAACAGCTGAACAGAATTTTTATCTTCCTTTTGGTTTGGTTCAACTTAGGTTCACAGGACCCCTCACCAAATAAGTGATGCATTTCACTTGAGTGCCTAGAGAATATTACGATGCTGAGCAATGGTCACCAGACATAGATGAACACCTATAACACTTGGCTATCAACTGAGAGACGTAGGCAGTTCAGATGAGATTGGCAGTCAGTATGAATCTGTATGAGATTAGCCTCCTTATTAAACTGGCTCAGTTAGGATCATACAATCACGTGCCATAGAAACCTCTCTAAGGCATTAGTATTCCTGCTCCACAGGCCTCACAGAAACTGGGACTGTCTTTGAGTCACTATATAAGGCACTATGTGACTCTTTGTAGTTGCCTCAGCTGAACTGTTGTGAAAGAAAAACAGACAAAGGTGTGGAAAAGCAGGTTCATGAAGTTCAGTTTGCATGTCAAGTCCCTGTCAGAGCTAGGTAGAAAATTCACATTTCTTGATACTTAATAAAATATCCTGGCTACTAAAGTGCCTTAAACAGAACAATTTCTGTTTGCAGAACTTTAGTTTCTTGGTGAGATATTAGAAGTTGCAATAAACTCCTATTTTGTCTTTCAGTATGTCAGCATTTTGTGTGGAGTTAATACTAGGATAAATAGTATGAAGTCACTGAAAATTAGCCTTTAGAATCGTCTTCCCTCCTTGCTTCCATGGAAAAGTGAAAGATTATCTATTAAATCTTATCTAGCCTTGCTAAGATAATATCTGATGAATGCCAAGATATAAAAAAGTTGAACTAGGGATAGTTTATAGATATGAATAGAACAAAGTAAGAATATGAGTAGTTGAAGTATACCAGGTTCACTAGCACTGAGTGTTGCTTGGCAATAGTAATAATACATAAGTTAAGCTGAATTAGTTGCCATCTTTATTTTCCTTGTCTATACCTACAGGATTTCTACCAAATAACATGTTTTTCAAGTCGTTTATCAAAAGAATTAAAGCAGAGTTTGGACTGAACATTCAAATGCAATCTATAGGAACAAAAATATATTGTATTCAGGGCCTGCATCTGAACAAATTACTGCAGGTCTTGCTTCCAACTGGAAAATATAGTAGTGTCAGGTTCTTGTGGATATGAAGAACCCAAACATTGTTTTTCTTCTGGCTGAAGATTCTCTTCTTTTCCTTCCAGCACCATGCACACTACCTAAAGCCATGCCCAGCTATCTAAGGCAAGAAGTTTAGTCCTTTCCACTGTCTTTCTTTCCCTTTGTCTCTGCTGGGGAAAATACTCTTGTTATCCTTTTTTGCTCTTTCCTACCAGCTGGGAAGGAAGATGGATTTAGACATAAACACAAGATGTACTTCAAAGACTGACCTTCTGTCTCCCAGCCCTTGATCTCACACTGTTTCTGAAGTTCAGTTGTAAGAGGAAGAGGCAATACCAATTTTCTGCAGTACACATGATCAGAACATTAGAAATTAAGGATGAGATTTTGCGATAAGGCACACACACAAAGAACCTCATCATCATCATGCTTTTTGAGAGAAACAAAAGAAAAAGTATGTGACACCTTCTCAGGAATGAGAGTGGAGGAATAATGCAGTAGAAGAGAAGGGTTATTTTGGAAACATAATTTTGTACTTTCATGATATTTTGAATTTATTAGGCCTTACCAAAAAATATTTGAAGTTTATAATTCTGTATGCAAGCAGCATTCCAGAAGAAAACCTGTATGATTCTAAACCAAATCTTTAATCTACATCTCTGTAAATCACCTGTCAGACAATCATGGAAATGGATATTACAACACAAAAATAAATTCTGGAATATCCAGCATTGTTTCTACAAGAACAGATGAAAATCCATTTTATTCTAAATTAGAAATTCTGCCATTCTTGTCAAGGGCTACTGCTTCCTAAAAGGAAATCACCTACCCAAAACATCCATATCTTGTGTCTAAAGACCTTTGGCCTCTGTGTCAAAGTAAATATTTACTTACATTCAACCATACAGTCATGTAGCATACTTTTTCCACAACAAGAAAGAAGATGATTGCAATGGTCAGTTTTCCTTCTTGCTCTCCTTTCCTGCTTTTAATTATCCTCCTTTCACT
>VXAV01001748.1:245614-273331 GCA_013399715.1 Alectura lathami
TTACACTGACTGTTCTACAGCAGCCTGTATATTAATTTTTACAACATTATTCCCAGGTTAAATTTTATAACCTCTGTTCAATATGTGTTTTTATAGTGTGAAAAACATGAGTCACATAACAGTGTAGTTCTTCAGCTATACCAGTCTGTTCTGAATTCTATAATGTATAATTAACTTTGCAATCATCAATTAAAAATGTGATTCTTGCTTATGATATATGACCATAATATAGACAAATTTTTACTTGACTATAAAAGAGAAATGAAGATACAAGTAATAATCTTGCAAATTATAATACAATAATTAACTTACTCTTGTGCTTGGCAACTTGTTTCCAGCAGGCAATTTTACAGTGCATATGTATAAATAATAGCCTTCTAACTCATTCTCATGGCCTTTTATTCCCTGCTCCTACTCATAATAAGAGGAACAAGAGGTAAGATTTTCAAAAGTGTTTCTGGAGTTTACTATCCTAATTCATACTCAAACAAACCAACAAACAAAAAGATTCAGAGTAGCTTCAAAGCTATGTACGTGGTTGTACATATGTACATGTACATATGAGTGGTATGGAGAAAGCTGAGGTGCTCAATGACTTCTTTGCCTCAGTCTTCACCAGCAAGGGCTCTAGCCACACAGCCCAAGCTGTGGAGAGCAAAGGCAAGAACTGGGAGAAGGAAGATGCACCCACTGGAGAGTGAAGATCAGGTTCGAGACCATCTAAAGAACCTGAAGGTGCACAAGACCCGATGAGATCCATCCACAGGTCATGAAGGATCTGGCAGATGAAGTTGCCAAGGCACTGTCCATCATATTTGAAAGGTCATGGCAGTCTGGTGAAGTTCCCACTGACTGGAAAAGGGGAAACAGCACCCCCACTTTCAAAAAGGGAAAAAAAAGAAGATCCAGTAAACTACAGGCCAGTCTTTCTCACCTCTATGCCTGACAAGATAATGGAGCAGATCTTCCTGAAGGTTCTACTAAGGCACACAGAAAATGAAGATGAGGTGATTGGTGGCAACCAGCATGGCTTCACTAAAAGCAACTCATGGCTGACAAAACTGGTGGCCTTTTATGATGGAGTTACAACAGAAGTGGATAAGGGAAGAGCAATTGACATAATTTACCTGGACTTTTGCAAAGTGTTTGACACTGTCCCATATGACATCCTGGTCACTAAATTGGAAAAGCACGGGTTTGATGGACGGACCACTCGCTGGATAAGGAACTGGATGGACGGTTGTATCCAGAGAGTTGTGGTCAACAGCTCAATGTCAAAATCGAGACCAGTGACGAGTGGCATCCTGTGGGAGCGTGGCTTGCGAATAACGGACATGGAATGCTAGAGCAGCTGCACGAACAGGCCTTGTGTGAGCAGCAGTGATTAAAGTGTAGGCCTCAAGGACACAGTATCTCTGAAGTATAAGATAAGGAGCTAGCATTCGGGTAGGGCAGGAACGTATTATAATTAGAGGATAAGTCACAGGCTAGAGTTTAATGATTGATGCTATTGTAGCCCAATGAAAGTGCAAGATATATTTAGTAGCTATATAAGCAGGTGTACCCAATGGGAGCAAGTTATTTTTAGTAACAAGGCTAAGGCTATATAAGCAAGAGTATCTGAGCAATAAACGAGCTATCTGGATAACTCATATTGAGTCGTTCCTGATTTCTCCGCTTCTCGTCTCTCGTCCCGTTGCCTCCCCTCATGGCAGCATCCCTCAGGGGATCAGTACTGGGACCAGTGCTGTTGAACCTCTTTGTTGGTGACATGGACAGTGGGATTGAGTGCACCCTCAGCAAGTTTGCGGATGACACTAAGCTGTGTAGTGCTGTTGACATGCTAGAGGGAAGGGATGCCATCCAGAGGGACCTGGACAGGCTGGAGAGGTGGGCCCATGCCAACCTCACGAAGTTCAACAAGGTCAAGTGTAAGGTCCTGCACCTGGGTTGGGGCAATCCCAAGCACAAATACAGGTTGGGTGGTGAATGTCTGAAGAGCAGCTCTGAAGAGAAGGATTTAGAGGTGTTGGTTGATGAAAAGCTCAACTTGAGCTGACAACATGAGCTTGCAACCCAGAAGGCCAACCGCATCCTGGGCTGTATCAAGAGAAGTGTGACCAGCAGGGAGAGGGAGGTGATTCTGCCCCTCTACTCTGCTCTCGTGAGACCCCACCTGGAGTGCCGTGTCCAGTTCTGGGGCTCCCAACACAAGAAGGACATGGAGCAGTTGGAAGGGGTTGAGAGGAGGACCATGAAGATGATCAGAGGGTGGAGCACCTCCCCTATGAAGGCAGGCTGAGAGAGTTGGGGTTGTTCAGCCTGGAGAAGAGAAGGCTGCGGGGGGGCCTTATAGCAGCTTTCCAGTACCTGAAGGGGGCCTACAGGAGAGCTGGGGAGGGACTCTTTAGAAGGGCATGTGGTGACAGGATGAGGGGTAATGGGTATAAACTGGAAGAGGTGAGATTTAGGCTAGATCTTAGGAAGAAATTCTTTCCTGTGAGGGTGGTGAGACACTGGCACATGTTGCCCCGAGAGGCTGTGGATGCCCCCTCCCTGGAAGTGTTCAAGGCCAGGCTGGATGGGGCTCTGAGCAAGCTGGTCTAGTGGGAGGTGTCCCTGCCCATGGCAGGGGGTTGTAACTAGATGATCTTTAAGATCCCTTTCAACCCACACCATTCTATGATTCTATGATTCTATGATTCTGCCTCCATTCAGGTGGCCTTACACTTCAGCTAATTACTTCCCTTGGCAGGGCGTGTTAGGGGCAATCAGGCAATATATCTTCTGACCTGGGCTGATCCATGTGGAAGTGACTGTGGCCCTCAGCCCTAGATACTCCCAGGGCTCCCATTTCCGTGGTAAGCTAGTGCAGAACCAGCCTGCACAACTCACCAGCCATTCCTGTGAGGCTCTCAAGAGTTCATCCCTCATCCTGAATCATTTGTGGAAAGAGAGAAAACCATTCTCTAAGTTCCTCTTTTCAGATATGCTTGGCCCCAGCATTTCTGCAGAAAACATCTGACTTGTTGATGATCTATACTAGTAGGTGTCAGGACTGGTGCACAGTGTCAAAACCCAGAGCTGCTGTTGTCTTTCTCTTTGCACTAGTCAGTTATATGATGAATATTTAAAAAAGAAATGTGAAAATGTATTAGTTTGATAATTGTGGAAATTTCACATTTTCAGTATGGAAAAAAAAGAAAAAAGACAAAAACTGACTAAAATATTTCACTGACTAAATTATGTCTCTAAATAATTCATATGCTGATGTCCTCCTGATTCTTCTGGCAGGCAGCTTATTAAAAAGCGTTTGAGATGTTGAGATTCTTGGTTATGGTAACACTTGAGACAACAATTATAAGCAATTATGGTTGCATAAATGGATAAAAGTCCATTGCCAGCCTTATTAGTGTCAGACAGCAATCAACATTGAAAAGTAAAGGTCTCTTTAGTCAGTCCCATTTGTTCTGATGGCAAACTCAGGATTTAATGGTTCCTGGAAAGTATTTTGAGACAAACATTCAAAGATCTACTCAGGTCTAGATATTATTATTATTATTATTATTATTAGCATTATTAGCATTAATTATAATAGTAATAACAATAGCAGCAGCCAGTCAGTAAGAATACCAGTATGCGACTAAGTGGAGAGTCACTACCCAGTCACCCCAGCACACATGCATTCATACCTAATAAGAAACAACAAAATTTATTGTGAATGTCTTGAGGACTGAAAGTCTGCTAATGCTGAAAGCATCAGATTTCAATTATACAAATGACCCTCAATTTTTCATTTCAAGTTGGAAGTGACTTAGCATTTGTCTGAGCAATCCCCAAAATTCTACTGTACATCAGAGGTCTTTCAAAGGTTAACCTGAAAGATGCAGTCGAAATTATAAATATATTAATAGCTAACTGAGGCACTCACAGAACAAGACTGAGACTGCTGAGGTAAAGGAGGCAGAACTGATGATCAAGTTCTTAACAAAGCACAGAAAGGAAAGAAAATGAGGCTGCTAGACAATTTTGCTACTCAGGGAGGGGCAGATCTTTTCTCCAGCACAGGAGGCAAAGTAAATTCAAAGAGAAGAGGGAAGACATGAGGGAGCCTTAATCTACCTGATCTGAATCTGTTATTTTCTTTCTAGCTCTGTGCCTCGCAGTTTGTACCTGTACTTACGCTTCTTGGCTGAGGGAAGGCAGAAAGCAATGTGAGCCAGATCTTTGGTCAGGAGATTAGGAGAAATTTTTGCTGGGGATTTACTTCAGTTATAGTGTGTGTTTGCATGTTTATCTGGCTGCATCTGTTTACCATTTCTGCACTCCTGATTTCTGACTATTTACTATGAGTACACCCACGTCCTTTTCCATGACTGGCAGTGCTGAACTGCTCCCACTGAAGAAGATAGCTCTTCTGCTTTGGCAGCCAGACATCTGTTGGTATGCAATGCCCATGCTCACTTTCCAGATGAGTTTCCATTAGGCAGAAAAAGGACAAACAGTAGGATGAGTTTGGCATGAATCGGTGCACTGAGTGTTGCTGAGTGATGGCTGGTATTGACTAGCCTCCATCGTTCTGCTGTGCTGCATGGAAAGCACTGGAGCAGATCAGACCAGTTTAAACCACAACAGTTGCACAGTTTATAGCTTCAGTTGGCTGAGCTCATGGAAGTTACTGAGGGCAGCTTCAGCCAGCATTTTTCTCATGCCTTTCGAACAGATCCCTCCCCTTGTCTCCTTCCTTCTGAGACTCCCTGTCTTCACACCATTCTCTTCATCAATTCTGTGGAATATCTGCAGCCCCTCAGACCAGTCCTCACAGCCCAGGGGTGTGGTTTTTGACTCTGTGTGGCCCCATTTCTGTGTTGACTGTTACACCATATCTCCATTCCAGCTTCTCCTCCTCTTATTTCCCTCTCTGCCCATTCTCTCTTGTCTTACCACTGTACACCCTCCACAGCCCTGTATATACCCATTCACGATTACTCTTTTTCTCCTGGCAGAGGGGGAGGACGTTCCAGAGATGCTGACCCAGCTGATGGGTTTCATCTAGCTCACTGCTAGCCATGAAAGCAAAAAGGTGTACCATGAAAGGATGTTCAGACGAATGGTTGGAGGCTGTGGCAGCTGCAGCCCTTTCTGTGGAGTGTACTGTGGTGGGCATAGCACATAGAGCTGGCAGAAATTAGTGAAGTGAGATGCAAGACATGAGTAACCTTTTTGCTCTGTGAGAAATGTAATGAAAGGCAGCATGCACACGACTACCGCACTGCAAAGGTTCAAACCCATATCTGTGTGCATACTGATATTTAACAGGACCAAGTGCAGGGCCCTGCACTTCAATCACAATAACCCCATGCAACACTGCAGGGTTGGAGCAGAGTGGCTGGAAAACTGTGCGGAAGAAAAGGACATGGGGGTGTCTGTCGACAGCCGACTGAATATGAGCCAGCAGTGTGCCCAGGTGGCCAAGAAGGCCAACGGCATCCTGGCTTGCATCAGAAACAGTATGGCCAGCAGGACTAGGGAGGTGATGATCACTCTGTATTCAGCACTGGTGAGGCTGCACCTCGAGTGCTGTGTTCCGTTTTGGGTTCCTCACTACAAGGACATTGAAGCCCTGGAGGCTGTCCAAAGAAGGGCAACAAAGTTGGTGAAGGGCCTGGAGCACAAGGCTTACAGGGAGCAGCTGAGGGAACAGGGGCTGTTCAGTCTGGAGAAGAGGAGGCTCAGGGCAGACCTTAGTGCTCTCTACAACTACCTGAAGGGAGGCTGTAGTGAGGTAGGTGTTGGTCTCTTCCCCTAGGTAACAGTGATAGGATGAGAGCTAATGGCCTCAAGCTGTGCCAGGGGAGATTCAGCTTGGATGTTAGGAAAAACTTCACTGAGAGAGTGGTCAGACATTGGAAGAAGCTGCCCAGGGAGGTCTCCTTCCCTGGAAATGTTCAAGAAATACGTAGATATGGCACTTAGGGACGTTGTTTAGAGGGTGTTGGGTTTATGGTTGGATTAGATGATCTTAGAATTCTTTACCAATCTTAATGGTTCTGTGATTGTATGATTGTATATCACTGGGAATGCCACTGTTTCCAAGAACTGATATATCTGTCCAGGTTTTGCTGCCACAGAGAGATCTGTTTTCTGCCCAATTTCTCCTCATTTTTTTTTTTTTTTTTTTTTTTTTTTTTTTCTGATCACCAGCATGAATGGGATTCAGCTAGACATTGGTGGCATCTCTGGCACCTATCAGATTCAAATTTCAAATGTATTGCATAATGAATAGACAAAGGTACACCATCAGGCAGAATGGAGCACCTTGCCTCATTCAGCTGGTTATAAATCAGTGACAACATCAGGCAACACCAGACAACATTGCTGATGGTCATAGTTCTTGACACCTCTTCAGAATTCATTTTTGCTGGAATAAGCACCATTCTTTTATTCTTGCTAGGTACAGTACAATCCCAGTACAACTCAATGCACATTTTTTCTTTGAATGTTTTTGAACATTTTCTTTACAAAATGCCAGACAGCCACATTTTGCCCAGAAGCGACATTGCATATAAATTGCAAAATGATTTGATCATTTCTGCTAGAGGTGAAGAATGTGATGTACTTTGATGCTTTAGAAATTTTGCCAGTACTAATTAATAAGGTTTTAATAAGATTTTTAGGAATTACTTCAAGCTATAACAAAACATAATTTCTTGATTAAATTTTGCATAACAAAGTTATATTTTGAAAATCCTATGTAGCTTACAGCTCTTCACTTGTAGCTCAAAAATCTTGATGAATTGTACAAATAAGAAGCTGATTTGGCCGTAGAAATACTATCACAACTAGGTTTAAATGTCCAGGAGCCTGTAAGTTCTAAATCAAATGGAAACTTTAATTCTGAATTTATTCTGCTTTGTGACAAAAGTCATTATAATGCTTAGGGAATAAGTTCTTAATTTCTGAAGAGCTGGTCAAGAGCAATTAAAGGGCAAAAGGACTACTAATGTATCATCATGTACAGAATTCAGAACAGGAATTGTTAACAGCACGATTAACTTTACTCTTCCTGCATAGATATTATACTGTAAAAAAAAAGTACTTTTGATGACATCTTCAAAGTTACAAAATAGTGTAAGATCTTAAGCTGACATTGACATCCAACAGAAGTTAACCATCTCAAGAAACCTCTGTGTCTTTGAAAATTTTCCCCAGGCTTGTAGACAAATCTGGTATCAGGAACAGACGTAAGATGGCAGAAGCTAGAGGGTCTTTAGCCTACCATTGGCACTGGATGGCATAGCACTTTCTCATGTATGACTTGATGGGGCTGTGGTTACACGGATATACGGCCCTCCTATCCTCTGACACCACCTCCCCAGTTCAGAATGAAACATCCATCCTTGGATGTTATATATAACAAGTCGATGTAATTCAGAGTTGCAAGCTGGGAGAACGTGCGTCTCTCATTTTTATATTGCATTTGGTAGTCTTTTGCTCAAAGTTCACTTCACAGTTTTTGGGATGGCTCAGCAGAAGTTAGTGTTGGAAGCTGGTTAACAGTCCCAGGTCTCTCAGCCTTTCCTCATAAGGGAGATACTCCAGGCCCCTAGTCATCTTTGTAGCCCTCCACTGAACTCTCTCTAGTAGTTCCCTGTCTTTCTTGAACTGGGGAGCCCAGAACTGGACACAGTACTCCAGATGTGGCCTCACTAGGGCAGAGTAGAGAGGGAAGATAACCTCTCTCAGACAACAGTTTTGTTGGTGGTGGTTTTGGTTGGTTTTGGTCAGTAAGTAATTGGGTTTTAATTTAAGAAAGGTATTTTCTGCTTGCAGAGTATCACTGCATGTTGCTAAAGACGTTGTAACAAATCAACCCGAATGATGGCAATAACACTTAGAAGCTGGCCATGGGTTTTGGTGACGGCCTAGATGCCTTGGATGAAAGCCACTCCTCCCATGGATCACTCCCAGAGTGGTCTCTTTGGTAGCTGTCCTGCTGCTATTCATGGTGAAACTGACCTCTGAAGTCATGTGGTATTGCTTCTTCTTCTAATTTGGACACCTAAAATTTTTAAGGAGGAAATGGGTGAGATGGGGACTGATGAAGTCTGATAACTAAGAGCAAGTAATAAATAAAGTAGCATGAGTATTCTGTGTTGTGCAAAATAACATTTGTTAACTTCTGTAAGCATTTGCTAGGGAAAAGTATTTCTGAAAACGTTTGCCCACTCTGAACTCATGCTGTGTTTGTGAGCAGACTAGAAATGAGAACAAAAATGTAGCCTCTGGAGTTTCCACAGTTGTTTGCAACTAATGCTTGGATTATATCATTCTCACTGCCCGATATTCATTGCAAAATGGATACCAGTGGTATTTATGAATGCTATCAGTGCATCTATAACAAGTCATGACTGCAGATAGTGGTTCCAGGAGTCTGTAGCCACTGGTGAATATACAGTTCCAAAGCCGTATTATTACTATCTCTGATTTTCACTTTCTTAAGCATGACAAAATGACTACTGGAGGAACACATAAGAATCAGTCTCTAGATACCAAAACATTTTGTTATATTTATTTCTGATCTTTGCTGCTTCAGAATTGTGTTTTATGTGAAAATACTTAGCTTTTTTTTTTTTTCTTTTTTTTTTCTAAAATATGGGTTTTGATTTAATTTATGATGGTTGTGGTGGTAAAGATGATAGTTAACATTTAAAAAAAAGATTGTATGTGATAAAATGAATTAACCCAGATCTTCGTTGGTTGAAGTGAAGTTACAAAAGAAAAGTTTTTAACATATCATCCTTAGAGTCAGCTAGGCCATCACTTTTGCAGTAAAACACTCACTTTGGTAAAGCATTATATCCATGCAACCTTACAACATACAGTTATAATATTTTCAGCATTTCTTTATTCAGAGGGTATCCATAAAACCAATATAGTTTGTATGTACCCATTGAGAGAATTTGGTCTATAGCTTTTACTGACAAATTCACTATTTCTGTGTATATCCCCTCTCGCTAAACTCTGTAGGGAAGTATGTTATTTTCCCAGATGTGCAACAGATGTTTTAAAAGATCAGCTAGAATTCTATGAACTGCATCATTCACTTCTAAATCACGTCAAAAGTTCTGTCACTACAATGCTAAGAAAGATTTATATGTCCAAGAATAAATAATTAATGGAACAATTGATGCACACGGAAGATTACACTGGTTATGTCAAGAGAACATGATAGATGATACCAAAACAGACTTGTCCTATAGACGTCATGTTTTACGCCTTCAAAGGCTGTCAGGATTGAATTCATTCTGGTTTCAGCTCTTCATTTTCTAATATATCTACTTGTCTTCTCACAATTCACCTTTGTCAAGTAGATGTGAAAGCTACATCATTAAACTGAAAATATCAAGAACCAGCTGAGTCAGTGGCTGTTACAGGATTTACACCCCATGCGGAAATATGACTTTATTTTGCTGTGCTTCCTTCTCATATAGCAGGGTTTGTATACTCTTCCTAATTAAGATACATGCACAAAAATGTCTAATGTGAAAGGACAGCTAAAGCTCAACCAGTGTAAAGCACAGATGCACATTGGTTCTCTGTTTTTATCCTATGTTCTCTACTTTCATCTCAAACTCATTCATGTTATTTGGAATCACCATGGGAAGAGATTACTTTCCAGACGAGAACCGCTAATTGCCACATATTTTTCTTCTCCTATATTTCTTTCACATGAACATATGTAAAAGATTCCCACTTGAAAGGCTTTGTGTTCTGTGAGACAGACTGCCAGACAGTACCTTTGTAAGGCTTTCTTTTATTAATTGGTTCTGGAGAAAAACGTTTTATCTTGGTTAAAAAGAAGACAGGATAGGTCTTGGAAAATGTAATTTCTTGGTCTGTTCTTCCCCTCAGAAGGCAGCTGTAATAGGTCTTCTTGCCCAGCCAGGTCTTTAACTTGTGCAGATGTTATTATTCAGCCGGTGTCATTTTCATGTAATACTTCTCGTTAGAGTCTCAACTGATTTAAAAGACATGAATAATTGAAATAAGTTTAGATATTGAACAAAACTGCTGGCTTGGCAGGTATATGGTACTCAGTCAGAATTCAGCCTGCGTCCTTGCTGTAAAACAATTCGGGATACATCCAAGCATATTCTATAGCTTGTGATGAGTTTTACCTATAAGAGATGACACATTCACTTGAAACAACTGCATGTGATTGCTGAAACACAGCAATTAAGCAACATTTTTGTGAAACTGTTTTTGGATATATTTTGGCCAGTGTGTGTTATGAGCGATTTCCAGCAAAATTCCTGTTCTGTGAAATAAAAACACAAAGTTAATCTAGCCTACATCTTTGTTGGGCATATTTTTAGTAGTTAGGAAAAGTTCTTAAAAACAGTTTGAACGGCAAAGATGTGGGCTAGACAGTCTGTATTTTTCTTCTCTATCCTTCACATGTTGGCACAAAATGGACAAATCTCTGAAGTGAAACGCCTTCTGCTGAACCGTTTGGTAATGTGATATATAATAGCCACAATATAAAGGTATAACATGTCATATGTGTCAGCGAACAGCCTGACAGAAAAACTGTTCTTAGTTATAGAGTGGAACAATAGATATAGCAAATACTTCCTGCACATTTTTTCATCATGTCTGCTGTGAAAACAGAAATATTTTGCACGTTTTAGAAATTTTGATCCTATAAATTTCTGTATTCAAATATTTTCCAAAAGGCATTGGTGGCAGAAATCCATCCCATAAAGTTCCCTGTGCATCCGCTGTGTCTCAGTGCTTACATCAGCAGCAATGTCTTCTTCTCCTTTGTGCAGGAGAAGTCCTTTTACCAGAACTCCACTTACTTATCCCCTGCCAAATGAGAAAGCTAAGTGCTGTTGTGTGCTGCTACTCATCTCAAAGAGGTATCAGGCTTACAGCTGTCTGTTGATGGTCTCAAACCTTGGGATATTTAAATTCCAGCTGAAATCTATAGCTTGGATCTGTTTACATTTGTCGCATCTGTCCTCCATTAAAAGTGCTCAATTAATTTACCAGCTACTTTCCAGTTAAGGACAGATGAGCAGAGAGACAAAGATGGTCCGTTTGTTTTTCCATGTCATTCAGAGACAACAGATGAGTACAGTTCAGAAGTATTTAATTCTCTTTCCCATGATCCTTTCTTTGGAAAGGCAGAGATAGCAGAACAATGAAGCTGGTGTCCATGTAGTTGAAAACTGTATTGTAATATGCAAACATGAGGGGAAGAAAGCGTTGTTGCCAAAATCATTTTAATTCTGGCAATTCTTATGTTTTACGTGGCTGATTTTACCTCCCTCAACCCAATCTTTTTAAGGGTCTTTTTCTTCATAATTAAAAAGTTGAGTCTTCTGATTTTGCTGTACCTACCTGTGTTTGTGACAGTGAATTATTGGTAAGAAAAAAAATTCTTTTTTATTTTAGTCTCATAAGATTCCTTCTGGAATCGATGGAATGAAGCAATTTCCTGAATCTGACATTAACATCTCTGACTACTCTCATTACACAACTGTAGTTTCATAGAAACAAAGTCTTAAAATGTTTTTGGAGTTTATCAGTCTCTTTTATTTAAACATATGGGTATAAGATTCCATGAGTCAGGATTTCAAACTAGCTTGATTTTTGAGTACAGAGGCAGTTATGAAACATCAAAAAATATATATAAAACTGTGTTTAAGTGCTGTGCTGTATCTGTGTGAGTATCATTATGGCAAATATGCTGGCATCTGCTTTTATATAATTCTTTGCAATTTCAGAGTAATCTTTAAAGATGTTTGGTTAAATCATTTTGGCATAAGTTTGTACCTCTGGGCATAGCTGTTCTTTCTGCTCTAAACACAATATCAGCTATGTTCTTTTGAGATTAAGGAAATTATATTGCAGTCAACACAGACAGAGAACTTTACACTGTGTACAGTTTTCACTGTGCTGCCTAAGTCCCATAGTAATTTGATGTTATAGTTCAACTTTGTCTCATTTGTTAACAAAACAGGAGCAACAATTCATCTTCAACACTTACCATATGGCAGAGATACTGATATGCAACAAGGCAGCAGTCAAATTAGCATTTTTGCAAGCCGTGCTCATCTGTGTAACTGACTCCCTAACTAGATGTGCTCTTTCCTGTCCACAATGAAACTTGATCATCTTTGCTAATTGAAAATGCCCAGGCTCTTTCTGGCAAATCCACGAAGTGTGAGGAAGAAACTGTTGGGTTTCTCTTTGTGTTTTCTTTACTGCTGACAATTGCTTCTTGGAGGGAGGAGAGAGTCCAGTACGTTACTGAACAATAATTGGGAGCTTTCGTACATTTGATGTAGTGAAGACTTTTTATTATTATAATGCATCTGTTCAAAGAAAATACTTTTGCTTGGTCCAGCAAGACTGTTGAAATGTTTAGTCTGCTTTGTCTATGTAGAAGCCTTTACTTTAAGGTATCATTTCCTCTACCGTCTGTGGGAATTGTCTAGGCATGCCTTGAAAAAACCCCTAAAGCTGAAGTTTTCCTGTGTGTCTCTTTTTAAAAGATGTGCAACCAGAAGATAAATGGTAAGTCTCATCCTCAGGTAAAGTCAGAGGAAGGATGGGTCTGTTGTTGAAACCCAGGAGTTTCTATTTCTTTCAGGATCACTTTGAAAATAGTCTTACATTGTTACGCATGGAATAAAACCACTTGCATGTGTTGCCATTGTGGCTTGTTAAAATAGTATCATTTTTGGAACAGACTGTCTTTTGATATAGAATCATAGAATCATAAAATCGTTTCAGCTGGAAAAGACCTTCAAGATCATGAAGTCTCACAGTCAACCTTAACTACACGGTCCTGTCATTAAATCATGTCTCTTAGTGCCAGGTCCACATGTTTCTTAAACACCTCCTTGGTCGGGGACTGCATCACTTCCCTGGGCAGCCTGTTCCTATGCCTGACACTTCCAAATGGCTTCCTCTTGCAAAACTTGTGGCCATTTCCTTGTGCCCTATTACTTTTCACTTGACTAAAGAGGCTGACACCTTCCTCACTGCATCCTCCTTTCAGGGAGTCACAGAGAGTGATGAGTTCTCCCCTCAGCTTTCTTTCCTCCAGGCCAAACAATGCTGGTTCCCTGTCAGTCTTTGTAAGTCCTGTTTTCCAGTCCCCTCACCAGCATATGAGTCTGAGCATAATGGACACATGGCTTTGACCAGGTCATCTTGCAGTTAAACTCATCAAAATTATTTTATTTTCCAAGGAAAATACTGTCTTTCTCCTCTAAAGACTTTCTAATTTTACTCCTGCAGTCCCAGTGTCACTGTCAGGAGCCTA
Source organism: Alectura lathami (assembly GCA_013399715.1). Taxonomy (NCBI): domain Eukaryota; kingdom Metazoa; phylum Chordata; class Aves; order Galliformes; family Megapodiidae; genus Alectura; species Alectura lathami. The sequence goes on from VXAV01001748.1 coordinate 258,957, forward strand.
CTCTGAAGCACACAGACAGCCACTGAACCCTCACTGAAATAGCTCTGCGATTCTATTTTGAAAAATTTTCAACTTGTGCTGTTACTAACAGGGCTTTTTAACTTCTACTTTAAAAATAATTGAAGAAATATGAGAAAGTGTCCGTAACCTTGGGGCTAATCATCGTGCAGCAGCACTCAGCTTTGAATGTAAGGAGCTGCAGAAGCTTGTTCTACCTTGCAACGGCCCAGCTGCCACGAGGGGTCAGGTGGACACTGGCATGTCAGAACTCTGATGGTTGATGGCTTTTGGAGATACCTCAGTTCAAGGAGTCTCAGTTAATGCTGATGTTTATCCAAGATCTGTGTCTAAGCTTATGTGGTTTTTAATTAGAGATGTCTTTCCTAGTCTTCTATCTAGTGGCTGGAGAGTCATGTAGCAATGAGCTGCTTTGGCTCACGATAGCTCATCCATGAGTGGTCTAAAGCAAATATGGAAACCTGCCTTTGCAGATATGTTCTCTTTCCTTCTAATCTCCTGCTCCTGAGATGTAACAGGCACAAGCTAATTTGTGGTCAATATTTTTTTCTTTTCTGAGTTAGCAAACAAACTGGGAGGTGAGTAGATTAGGATTCAGGAACTCATAGTAGCATGCAATATAATTTCTAAAGAAATCTCTTTAAAAAGTAACTCTTCAACCCAAAGTTTCTGTCTTGTTTTGCCATTCAAAAAATTTTAACCACTTATCTCTCCTTGCTTCCAAATGTCCAAATTTTGTATGGTCTTGCAGCCTCTTGCCCAATTGTCTCCGGTGTTTGCAAACTCCCTAAAGGTAAATTTGAAGCTGAGGTTCATTTCACAAATCTAGATTTTCTCCTCTGGGATTATGACGACTGTCTCTTTCATTTTGTAAATTCTTGTTTTGCAGCCTTTCTGTGGTTATCTGACTTTTGTGGCTGGCTTGAAGTGTAACAGCAATGTCCTTTTGGATATCCCTTATTCATCTTAGTAACAAATTCGTTGTTTTTTTTCTCTCATTTATATTTAGCCCTAATATCTTAAAATCCATCCTTAAATAAATGGCTCCCTTTACAGGCAGAACACAACCTAAAATTTAACAGTCCATTACTGCTTTACCTCCTTGCTACAGATTTATCTGAGCTGTTTAATTCCTATTATAACTCCACTCAGGAGCTTCACATGCCCTGTTTCTCCTCCCTTATCTTACTTATCTTTCTGAGAACATAAGGTACAAAATGATAATTCACTCTCCTGCTGTCTGCCTCCTTCCAGGCTGCACCACTAACTGTACACTTCACAGCTCAAAGCAAATCAGTATTCAATTGAGTTTATTAATTTATACATAGCAATCACATTTGTTTCCTGCAAAACACTGGATATTGAATTCATTGCAGCAGTTACACACATACATGCACAAGGGAGCTTATGAATAAGGCTGTGCTTCAGGGGAGATCTTAGAGGGCTGGATTTCAGCACACAAGCTTATTACCAGACCAGAGATGCCTCCAAATTGCTTATTTGTCCATCTAGCATTTTAGAGGTCCAGACTGATATGCCTAAGTCGGTAGGAGGGTGTGAGACAAAAGTAAGATACCTCCAGTATTGTGATCTTTTTTTTTTTTTTTTTTTCTACAAATGGATAGAGCTCTCATGTCACCCAGCAGCAAAAAATGTCTTTGCCTGTGTAATTTGCTTTCTCAGGCAGTTTCTGCATACTTCTCATGCTTAATGGAGGTGCATGCAGTCAATAAAACTGTTTATTGTGTTAAGGATTATTTTTCACTTTCCTAGGGAACATTGCCCAAACCCAAACCCCAAAGCACTGAGTGTCTTTGGCAGGCTGATGAGCAGGAGCAGTCCTGTGCCGTGCCTTCCCTGAGTCCCTCCACCTGCTTCTCCCCAGGCAGCACAAAAGGGGCAACCAAAGCCTCTTGGTAACAGAAGGGATGGAGTTTTGACCTTCCGCTCCCCACATCTGAAGTGATATTGCTCTGAACAAGGCACAATTTATGTCCGCCCAACTTCAGACACAGGCAGAGACATGCCAGGGGAATTTTGACAGAGCTGGCTGCTGAAACCCTCCTGAGAAGATCTGTTGTCTCCAGCTGCTCATCCTGGGTGATGGGTCACCCATCTCATTCCCGCTCCAGCCTCTCCCAACTGTAGGGCTCTGCTTTCTGTCTACTGCTTCAGGAGGGAGCACAGGAGCACTGGCCTCCTCTCCTGTGCTCCATGCCCCTCCCACCTCCCGTCCACAGCAGCAGGGGCTTTTGGTGCTGATTGCTGTTTATCTGTCAGACTAATGCTGCCCCACACACTGCATCCTCTGCCGAAGAGGTCCACCACTTGCCTGTCTGTAGTGGAGAACCCTTTTCCTTGTGAACCCGGCTCGTATGTCTACACGGCCCTCTCCTGGGACACACTATTTTAAACCACAAGAGAGCAGCAGTGCACAGCCACTCTATTACCTTACCGGAGCTTATTTAAATTGTATACCCTGGTTTAAGTGAGGAATGTGATTTTCAGGCAGTGCTGAACAGTCAGAGCTCATGGGAGAGTCGACGCGATCTCTGGCCTTAAGCCTGTGGAAAATCAGATCTGTAACGACTCAGGGCAATCTATAATTCTTATTCCAAAAGTAGTTTTTAGGAGCTGCAGGTAAACTGTTGCATACAATCAGAGCTGAAGGCGTATTTATCTTAATGGAAAATGAAAAATATACCCTTCCTTCCCTTGATTAGATCTGGTTTTGTGCGTTGCAAACCTTTCCATGGCAGCTATCCACTATTATTTTCATTACAGTTCAGGCACTGCAGGAAAACTAAAGTAAAATCAGGAGGTGGCAGCAAATTAAACTGTTATATAAACAGCTGTGTCTGACACTCAGCCAAACAACTGACTGCTATATTTGTGGAGCAAGGCATAGTCCTCATTTCAAATAAAAATTCTTCTGGCATGAAGGACTACAGCTCAGGGCTTTGAGATTGGGATGGCAGTACTTTCAGCTGCAGCTGGAGACAACCAGAATGTTGACTGAGATTTCCATGAATTGCCAAAGGAATTAATCACCTGTGCACTTCTGGGCAACAAAATCCTGCCCACCCTTGATGGCTATGTATATCTAGACCATCTCATGCTCGTAATTTTTTCTGCGTTAAGGACTGTGGAAGACATTTCTGGGGGCTGAGAAGGTTGACACTTTGCATTCATGCAGTAAACAAAAAAGGGATAAATGGGTTGGGACCTTCCACCATTCAGGAATCTCTGAGGGCTGAGGGCAGAACTGGCTGCTCTGAAACTTGGTTGGTGCTGGCCAGCCCAGCCAGCAGTTGGTCCTTCTGGGAGAACCCAACCATGGGGGGCTGTGCCATTGAGTTTGAGCTACAGCCTCAAGACACTGAGAGTGTCCAACAACAGGGGACATTTGTTCTGCACCTCAGCAACCACAATAGCAGGGGGAACATCAGTAAGGCTTTCTGGCTTCTCACTGTGCAAAATACCTGTGGTCTGTGTTTCTGGATGCATGTCCTATGCAGGCACGCTGCTGCTGCTGAGGTTTGAGGTGGAAGCTGGGATTTCTTCCTCTACCTCAAACAGACAACCAATTTGTAGATAGGCACTCATTGAGCATTACAGCTCTGTGGATGGAGATTACGCTAACGCTGGACAGGTGTATGCTTGACTCTGGACAATTGCAAGTGACTGACTGTGAGGAAGTTTGTGGTAGCACTGTTACCATCTCTGGGAGCCCAAGAGACTCCTCTGTCCCACAGGTAAGTCTCCTCTTAGCTCGCTACAGATTAATAGATCCCCAGGCTGAGAGATCTACGACCACATTCTATGGCCTATCCATAACAAATGGAAGGTGTAGATTAAAGCAGTGACTGGCTGTGTGATTTATAAATGGGAATTATTGTCTTGTTCTGAGAATAGCTTCAAAAAAGTATTATTCACCCAACACTAAAGATTGTCTCTTGTAGAAAAATTGCCTATGCTGATCTCAGTCATGCTGTGCTTGCTGAGCTGAAGGACAATATTGTCAGTGCTATATTTAGGGGATATGGACGCTACATGAGAAGTTGTGTTCTGAAATGTGGCAGCCCCTTTTTACTCAGCAAATCTGTTCCTGGTATGCATTCATAAACTTGCCTTCTAGTGTTACAAATAAGTTTTACTAGATTTTCAGTCTTGCTAGCACTTCAGAAATGATACTACTAAGTAGCATCCGCTGGATTTTATTCACCTGAGTGCATTTTCATTAGAATTGTTTACTGCTTTCCATTACAGGGACGAAGAGGGAAGTATTGCTGTAGAGCTGTAACAGGTCACAAGGCACAGGGCAAATTCTGTCCCCTCTAGTTAAACCTGTACATGTCATCTGTGTGGCTCAGGGGCATGTGATTGGTCACCTGTACCTTTTAACTTCTCACACTTTTCCCTGTCCTGGCTTTGGTCCATGCCAGCTCTCTCCCTCCCGGGTAATGCATGGTCACAGCAGAGAGGATACCCAGTAGGCATTCCTATAGGGCAAGGTGTCTTTTGTTTAGCTGAGAGTACACTCTTTTTCTCTGCTAGGCTAAGCAGGTGAAGTTAATATAACCTGTTTCATTAGATATATTAACTGTACTCAGAAATACTCCATCCTCATAATCATTGTGCTGCTGCTTCGAGATTGTTCCCATTGACTTCGTCTTTCATAAACATAAGTCAAAGGCTTTTTTTGCTTTATAGAAGACATATAGAAGACATTCCATTTTCCCTTATGTCACTGAGAACTAAAATACTTTCAGCTACTGCTGTGCTCTTTCTTCTTTCCTCTTTTTAATTCTATTTTGACTTCTGCTTCTGTGTCCCTAATGCTATTTCCTTGTTCCCCTCCATCTCTTTTTAATGTGAGACATAAACAGAGCATCTTATTTTGGGAAAACACTGCTGTAAAATGTTGATTGCCAAAGCAGAAAAAAAAAAAAAAAATCAAAGCTCTGCCTATTTTGTGTCATACTTGTGGTGACAGAATTAGGACAAGACTGAAAAATGTCAAGCTTTTTTCACAATTTCAAAGTAACATGAAACATTATGTTTTGGCATGGAACACCTAATGAGCATTACCGTAGTAACTCTTTGAAGACATTACACTGAATTTTATTTGGCTTTCACTGTTTTCACTTTAAAAGAGTAACATTAAAAACAGTGGAAAGATTACCCTCATTGCAAAACTTGGATCAGTTTGATTGATCCATGGTGGGATCGGGAAATAGATTCTTTGCTTGCAGACCTGTGAATACTTCAATAGACTAGGCTTGAGTGCTATCTTCAGCTACCTGGGGAGCTGGCTAGTCTCCCATTTTTGACTTTGTGTTTATTAACAAACAACCACTTAACCCTGCAGAAGGTCTGCTTTAACAACATGGCTAAGATCTTACCCTATGCCACAGAAGAAAGTATCATGATGACAATGGACCTCTCGTCTAATGGCAGAAATGCAGGCAGAGGTAAAACAGGAAAGCAGACAAGAATGACTCCTAATTTCTGAGGTGAGCCCAGTTATAAACAATTTCCAGTTTACAGGCAAATGGGCCCAAGTGGGAGGTGACATGTCAGGAACTGTGGTCAGAAATAACAAACACAGCAGATGGAGTGTGAAAAGAGGCAGCAGTGTGACTCTATTTTGGCAGGAATGAATATGTGTGTTTTGGAAGGTATCAAATTATCAGGTACCAGATAAATCTGTGGAGATGAAGTAGCAAAGCAAAGGGTACAAAGGGAGATTGGTTTGCACCTGACAAATGTCATCCCCAACTTTTTGCAAAAATGTAAAGACAAACTTGAAGCCACATCAATGTTTCAGATATTATTTTGTAGGACTGGCAATTATGAGCTTAACTGAAAGACATTGTCTCCTTAAAATTCAGGTGCCTTCTATCCTCATAAACTCCCAGGAAATGAATAGGAACTGATTACCTGCAGGGGCCTGCAGAGTGATTCCTTTATGCAAATTGATGTTTCATATCTGAATTGCACAAATAAGGAGAACATTTTCATCAAATATTTTATCAACATTACAGAACGCTTTAGCAGGGATATTGTATGTTGCATGATATCAGAGATGTTTTTGATAGCTCAATAAGTGTTAATTTGCTGTCATTTTCATGTTCTCTTTATCCTTGTTATATTCTAAAAGGACTTAAAGTGTTTCAAAACTGAAGTAATTAGCACAACTATCTTGTTTTATCTTTTATCTGTAGCAGCTATAAAGTTATTTATTCATTATACACTTTGGGCTCAGGTGATATTGGCTGAGGATTATTGTGCATATGTATTGCAATAACGGATTGGATTCTGTGAGTATGTCTGGCAGACTAGGGAAAATTAAAGAAAAAAATGGGGTCTCAATAACAGTTGGTAATAAGGGCGAGTTAAGGTCTGGTTTAGTATGATATTGGTGTAAGATGCTTAATTTCAAGCACATGAGCAACCCTATTAAACTTGATTGCACAATTAAGTATTTGAAAGATCAGTCCTTGAAAGGCTTTTAATGTTTAGAGTATAATGTAGAAAAGCTTCTGATAGGCTGTCCTCTATGGACTGAAAATCGATCAACGAATGTTTCACACTCATGCCCACAGGTTGTGAAAAGGCTGCCAGAAATGTCCTTAGAAAGTGCAAATAGTGTCTGAAATGAAGGACAGAAGGAAATGTCAGTCTTGGCCAGAAGTGCTTAATTTTGGCCTAATATATCTCTGAACAAAAAGGGAAAGGTCTCTGTTTTCACAAAGAATTTCATCGTCTCCTTGTGGATTTTAAATGCTCTCTTGATAGGAACACAATGAAACAAGTCTTCAATACTTAACTGAGTGCAGATCCTGTGAAGTGAAGAACTAGGACATTGAACTGTAGCTCATTCACTGATTCTTTATAACCTTATGACACAGACTTATCTGGGGACCTAAAATAAGAACATCCTGCAATTTAGATATCCTTAACAACCAGTCAAGGGACAAATGGGCTGTCTGTAGATCTCTGAGGAAGCAACAGTAAATATTCCAGATGTATAAATGGAACAGAAAGACACTCTGATCCCAGAACTAGTAAAATGTCACCTTTGCAAAAGTTAGTTACAGAACTGTTGGAAAGAGGAGAATAGGTAAGAAAATGGAAACTGGAATGAGGAAAGAACTGCTTACTTAAAGAGTTCTTGAAAACTGCCTGACAAAAATATTTAGGACAAGTCAGGCTATGTCAGAGATTTTGTAGTGATGTTTTCTGTAGCAAAGGGGAAGTGTTTAAGGATGGTGTCACTAAGACAGATCCTATGTAAAATACGAAGATCATTTAACTAATATCTTATTTCAAAACCATACTTTCCACATCATAAGATGACATACAGTCTCTAGTGAATTGTATCCACATGTGAACAGAAGATTATGGGGGAATCTGTTCTTCCCATGTGACAATAAAGCTCTCTAGCACTTTCTATTTGACATAAAGCCTACTAACTAATAGGAGAGGGAAAAGAGTTGTTGAGAATGTCTAAGCAAAAGGACTACCAAGACTTTTAGTTCAGTCACATTCCATGGTGCAGATGAGCTAACTCACACTCTAACCTCTTACTCATGCCCTGCAAACTTGGTGGCCTTTTATGATGGAGTTACAACATCAGCGGATAAAGGAAGAGCGACTGACATCATTTACCTGGACTTGTGCAAAGTGTTTGACACTGTCCCACATGACATCCTGGTCACTAAATTGGAAAAGTACGGGTTTGATGGACGGACCACTCGCTGGATAAGGAACTGGATGGGTGGTTGCACCCAGAGAGTTGTGGTCAACAGCTCAATGTGAAAATCGAGACCAGTGACGAGTGGCATCCCTCAGGGGATCAGTACTGGGACCAGTGCTGTTGAACCTCTTTGTTGGTGACATGGACAGTGGGATTGAGTGCACCCTCAGCAAGTTTGCGGATGACACTAAGCTGTGTAGTGCTGTTGACATGCTAGAGGGAAGGGATGGCATCCAGAGGGACCTGGACAGGCTGGAGAGGTGGGCCCATGCCAACCTCACGAAGTTCAACAAGGCCAAGTGTAAGGTCCTGCACCTGGGTCGGGGCAATCCCAAGCACAAATACAGGTTGGGTGGTGAATGTCTGAAGAGCAGCTCTGAAGAGAAGGATTGGGGGGTGTTGTTTGATGAAAAACTCATCATGAGCCAACAATGTGTGCTTGCAGCCCAGAAGGCCAACCGCATCCTGAGCTGCATCAAGAGAAGTGTGACCAGCAGGGCGAGGGAGGTGATTCTGCCCCTCTACTCTGCTCTCGTGAGACCCCACCTGGAGTGCCGTGTCCAGTTCTGGGGCTCCCAACACAAGAAGGACATGGAGCAGTTGGAAGGGGTTGAGAGGAGGACCATGAAGATGATCAGAGGGCTGGAGCACCTCCCCTATGAAGGCAGGCTGAGAGAGTTGGGCAGCCTGGAGAAGAGAAGGCTCTGGGAGGACCTCATAGTGGCCTTCCAGTACCTGAAGGGGGCCTACAGGAGAGCTGGGGAGGGACTCTTTAGAAGGGCACGTAGCGATAGGATGAGGGATAATGGCTTTAAGCTGGAGGAGGTGAGATTTAGGCTAGATCTTAGGAAGAAATTCTTTCCTGTGAGGGTGGTGAGACACTGGAACAGGTTGCCCAGAGAGGCCGTGGATGCCCCCTCCCTGGAAGTGTTCAGGGCCAGGCTGGATGGGGCTCTGAGCAGCCTGGAGAAGAGAAGGCTCCGGGAGGACCTCATAGCGGCCTTCCAGTATCTGAAAGAGGCCTACAGGAGAGCTGGGGGGGGACTCTTTAGAAGGGCATGTAGAGCTAGGACAAGGGGTAATGGGTATAAACTGGAAGAGGGGAGATGTAGGCTAGATCTTAGGAAGAAATTCTTTCCTGTGAGGGTGGTGAGACACTGGAACAGGTTGCCCAGAGTGGTTGTGGACGCCCCCTCCCTGGAAGTGTTCAGGGCCAGGCTGGATGGGGCTCTGAGCAACCTGGTCTAGTGGGAGGTGTCCCTGCCCATGGCAGGGGCTTGTAACTAGATGATCTTTAAGGTCCCTTCCAACCCAAACCATTCTATCATTCTATGGTTCTGTGTTACATAAAATCATCTCAAGTGGTGCATGTGCTCCTTGCTCACTAACAAGTCATACCCAGTTCATTCTGCTGGAATTCCTAAGCTTCTTTCTTCCTCATCTCAAATATCAGTTTTCTTGGAGTGCTAGAGTAGCAAGGTTTCAGCATCTAAAGATTTATTTTTTCCATTTTATCTTCAACTTTCACTTTAAATATTGCAAGTCTCTATTCAATATCTTAACTGAATAAAAATACATTTTTATTTGAAAAGATGTTTTGTAGAACATAGAAACTAAAATAAAGGAAGTAGTTACAATCTTTGTTTCCTTTTATTGTGGGCATGAATCTGTTGGAAGAGCTACACACTTTTCCTTCTAATAGGCAATGGACTGCCTGCTCATCCAGGTAGTGAGCAAATCCCATTATTGCAACTAAGCTGGAAGGATAAGTTTTGTTATGTTTTGATTTTCTTTTTAGTGTCTCAAACTAACAAGTGAGAGGACAAGTGACCTATTAAAATATCAACTGTCTATATTCATGGGATAAATTACTGTGAAATGGAAGACATCTTCAAACTTCAAATGAAGTTATATGTAATATTAGACAGTGATTAGACCGAGTACACCTGGAAGGTGGCATAATTATGTTGCCCGCATAGAATACTTTTATGTGGTATATATAAATGAGGCTTGAACCCTGTGTCTGGCCTCATGAGCTAGATGACAACTTTCCTTGGCCTCTGCGGTGGGGCATGGATCTTACCATCCCTCTCATATGTATTACTGACTATGATGTCCTGCTACCCTAGCCCCAGTTTCAAGCTCAGATATCAGCCAGGCACTGACCAGGGAAGTCCTCAGCACTTTCAGGAGTCATGAATATGGATCCTATAGACGAGCCTTAGAGTTTTACAATACAACAAGAGAAGTAATGAGGGTAAAATCAACAATTGCAGCTTGGGTTGGTTTGGAATATAAATATAACCACAGTGAATTAACAGTGGCTAGCTGTATGTAGGTTGGAGAGAATTAAAGCCCATGATGTGTACTGTATAGCTAATCAGTATTCCAGATGGAGTTTGCAAACAGATTTTGTAAAATGGGAGCACTACATAATTAATAGGTATCCATATCACATTGAAGAGTTGATTCATTGCTGGAAATAGAGGCATTACATCAATCTCTTGTATGCCTAGGATGTGCTAATCAGAGTATTTTGAGTTTAAATGAGGAAAGAAAGATACTACAATCTGCACAAATATATTCCAGTGTTACTGCCTCTAGAAATTAGGGAGGAGCCAGGGCAACATCATATTTTTTATCACACGAAGTATACATATAAGGTGGGATTTCTAGTTTGGTGGGAGTGTATGTGCATGTATGCACACACACAAACATGTATGCAGGCTATCTGTGGATTTGCAGAGATAAACATGGAGATTTTTTCTTCCTCTCAGAGACTGCTTGTTCCATGCCACGAGGTGCAGTGCAATGCAGTTTTGTGCCGTGTAGTCACTGTCCCAATGGGACTACAGTTGTGCTTATGACTATGCAAACAAGCATGCAAAATAATCCACTTTTGGGACGTTGTTTTTATTTATAGATAGTGGTTTGATGGACCTACTGTTCAGCTGCTTATTCATGTATTGGAGGATGGGAACATCTGCTAATTGATGTGTGATATACAGCAGTACAATAATAAATTATCATTTATCACTTCATGATATTGTACTTGCTAGAGCATTAAAAACCAGCAAGGCACAGCATTCTAAGGTGAAAAAAAAATAATAAAACAAAACAACAAATAGTCAGTTTTGACCTCATGTGCATTATGGACTTTATAATTGTAATTGTGAATGCAGTTATTACAGATTTTATTTTAGCACGTATAAGGCCTGAGGAAGCCTGCCCCTGCCATAATTAGGTTACAACCTAAGTTTAAGAGAAAGCATTGCCTTATTTTTGTTTAGACTATTGAAGAGCATTTGGAATACATGGCATGCTATTCAGCACAAAAGATATCAGACTTAAGACATGTAATTTCCCTGAAAGTATCTATAAGAAGAATAGAAAATATGATATGCTACATTTTTTTTTTTTTACAGGTGAGAATACAAACTTCCACCATTGAGTTCATATTCATTCATGACTTCTGCGCTTGACTATTGTTACCTATTTTGCTAGGATATGATTCTGCTATCCTTGAACTCAGCATCAAAACTCCCGCCCAGTTTCCTGGGACAAAATCAGGTTATGAGAGCTGCTTTTTTCTACTAACATATAGTGAAAGTTTAAGTTTTTCTTCAGCCTTACTAAACCACAGCAATTACTCTTTTTAGTCTATTAAAAGAGATGGCATGTGTGCTAATTAAAGTACTGATTTTAAATTCTTATTGCTGAGTATTGGATTAGTATTAATGAACTAAACATAAGAAATATATACAATTAAAAACAAAATAATTCCCAGAGCAATTATGAAAAATGACAGAGAGTTCTTCTGAGAACTAGATTATTGGCTGAATGATTTGTCTGACAATATTGCGTGGGATCAAGTCAAGTGGTATGACAGGTAAAATAAGATCTTGGTTAAAATAATATATTTTCAATATTTTCATTAATTAGCATTTGTATTACAGATATTCGGGATGTTATTTACTGGAAGTAAGTTTAATTAGATTAGCTCAGTTCTCTCAGCCTGAAGAAGACCCTGTTTTTAGTGGAATTTTGCAGAATGGCCATGGAGTTCTTACAAAGAATCAGAGATTAATTGGGGGGCGGNCTGTGTTGCAGGGGGCAGGGGAGCAACAGAAAACACCAGCAACAACAACAACAACAACAACAAAAACCACCACCACCAAAAAAAAACAAACAAACACAAAACTTAAAAAGTCACCAGATATTCCTTAGGGAAGACGGTTTGTGACATTCTGCTTTATCTGCAGCAAGCAGATAGCTGTTGTCTTGAAACAGATACTGATATTTGGATTGAGGTTTCTGAAAAAGGTATTCACTGAAGTTGCACTTGCAGCCACCACAGTGCACAGAGCGGCTAGTTTTATTGAAATAAACACCAGTGGGTGCAAGCACTTCTAGTCTTCTTGTTCTTTATTTCTTTATAATCTGTCATGCAGTGGGACAATTGTTATGGTTTAATAGCATCCCAGTAAAAGCTTCTTTTCTTGCTGAACGTATCTATTCTTGTGCTTAGAATGACTGATGGCAAATAGCTCTCTCCCTTTATCTTCCTCCAACACTACTGTTGCCCATAGCAGAATGATAGCTTTAGGAATGTGGGGTTCAGTGAACATCTGCAAGTGCTGTGCAGTAGACAAACTGTGGTGATTTGAACCGTGACTCTAGTGTTCTTGTGCGTGAGTATGACTAGGTGGCATTCACTAAAATGTGGCACTTCAATGTTGTTACGTGTTTGGATAGATCAAATTAGTGCAAATTCTACACAAATGAGATTAAATAGTTCAGCTGAGGAAAATGGCTGAGAACTGCACAGTTTCTGTTTAACATTGACTAAATATTGTGACTTTTTCTTTGACACATGTTAAGATGAAATGCAGCTAAAGTTAATTTTAAAGCATAAGCACATGCGTATATTATGAATTAATTATGGAACAATCTTCATACCCTTTCTGGATGCTTTCAGTTCAACTGAGTAAATTATAAACTGAAGAAAGTATGGTTACTTTTAATAAAAATGAAACATTTTAAGCAGTTTCAAGTGCAGGGATTTGCCTTCCTTCCACAGTTTCAAGTAACTAAATGAATATTTAAGTAGTGTTTTCAATTGACAACTCATTTGCTAAAACAAACAAACAAAAAGGCCACAGTACTTTTTAGGAGACTCCAGGCAAATTGCTCAGTAAATAGGGAGACAGAACAGATAAAATATTTTTGCTGCACTTCAGAGAACTTAATGAATGATAATAATTTATCTTCAGCAATATTAACCTACCAAATCACTGTTTTGAGGCACCGCATATTGCTCCCTCATGGTTAATATTAGATCTCTAACTCTAAAAGGACCAATAATTAGCACTTAATTTTGTGGCCAGGAGCAAATTATCTTCAGTTTTCTCCATCCTTCTGCTCACTCTCTTCAGTAATTTAGATCTTAACAGGACTTGTGAGATGCGGTAAAATCCTGTGAAGTTGTTTGTTGCTGTTCTGCTGGAGGGAACATAGTTGTAGGATGGCCTTCAAATGTAGCTGAAGTAAGCAAGGACACAATGGGAATACTGTACTATTTTTTTTCTGATGAAAAAAAAGTCTTCACAACCACAGCTTTCAAGCATCTGCCAACAGCTCTTGCAGGCATGTATTCTATCAGAGGTTCCCATGGGTAAATAAAGATGTTGGTAAATCTCTCAAGATATCCAACTTTAAAGGGATTTTCATCCCTGGTGCTGTCTTATTTCTGTTAGATGTTGACTAATGTCATGTAAAGGGTAATAATTATAATGAAATACCCTGACATTATTATTTCCTTTTGAAAATTATTCTGGATTTAAAGCATTCACTTGCTTCTGTTGGGTGTTTTCTCAAGATAAACGTGTGTGTTGATGGACATGGACAATGCTTCCTCACAGGGAGGCTGATGAAGCACTGGCTGGATGAGCAAACAACAAGCTGTTGCATTTTTCTAGTGTGACATGCTTTGGGAGCAGCTCATATACGCACAATTGAAGGATTAGATAGAAACATGTTATCTCAAATTAGTTTTTTCTTTATTGCTTGTTTTGGTCCTGAATGCATGTGGAATATTGGGTTCTTGCTGCTACCAGCATGGAAAAACAGTTGTGTGTCTGAGGGCAAATATAGGTAATTAGACAAATACAGTTAAGCCAATACAGAGGTTGCTACTATTCAGTACCTGGCCTGAAGCCTAAAACAAGTGTTTGTACACTTTTTACACTGTTCTACACTGGTTTAAGTTACTGGTTACATTAGTTTTTCTTAAGCTACTTTGAAAGGGAAATGATTCTGTTGCAAACGCACTCTCCCTTGTGGGTGATATCTCTGGGTGCTTGGCAAAGATAAGAAGAATACAACTGTTCTGTGTCAGGTTGATTTAATGATGGAGATCAAGAAGACATTATACAAAATTGCAGAACAAGGACTCATTGTTAAGAATTAGTATAAAGCAAAGTACTACAGTTAGTATGGAAAAATGCAAACTGTTTCTGAGCAAATTAGGCAATGCTAAACCATGTAAGTGTCATCCTAGGACATGCAAATACAAGTTTTTTTTTTTTTTTTTTTT
>VXAV01001748.1:286365-315899 GCA_013399715.1 Alectura lathami
TTAATTATGTTTTTATTTAATTTTCTTTTCAGGTTTTTTTTAATTCTTTTTTTTTTTTTTTTAAATTGAGGTAGTGGCTTGTGGGTAACTTACCTGTTTCATACACTATAGGAATAAATTGAGAGACATTAAAAGAGTGTCTCCACCTCAGACATTTTGTTTCTTACTAAAACTCTGGAGAGAAAATAAAGATTTTTTTTTCCAAGGTGTATACAAGATGTATTTAGGCAAGCAACTGAAAAGCAGAGTGTGACAGTACAAGGTTTCCCAATACTTGAAATCATTTTATCCTGCCTGCTCTGTGCTAGAGAAGGACTGAATGATGCCTCTTTGAGAAAACCTCTGTGTCTTTGCTATCTTTCAATGGTGTGTGCTGACCTTTGTGTGGGAACACTTCTTCAGTTTCAGTCCAAATATTTCTTTGGCTCCAAAGGATTTATCTGTGATATGTTTATCTATGATACCCTACCTGGATGCATTGTTTTCAAAGAAGCACTCTGCTTCTGCTTGCAAGCATTAAAAGATTTTCTTAGCCACAAATGCATTCACAAAAAAGTAACTTAAGTAAAACTTAAGTAAGATTCTTAAGTAAGATTCACTCCCTATAGTAAAGGCAAAAATTGACTTCTTATTTACAGAATCACAAAACTGGAACATTATAGCCAAAATAAATGTGAACATAGGCTCAGGTACATACCTTTTTTTCACTTTGTTTTAATGATGAAATCTCATTCTCTCTCTTTGGTTTTTTTTTTTTTTTTTTCTTTTCACAGCTTTCTTTCAGGTTCTTTTATGAGGAAGTCAGTTTTGGAAACATTATCCAATTATTCTTTGGAATAGGATTGCATATTAAAAAAATAAATAAAAAAGCAGTAAATTGGATTATTTTCCTTTTTGTTGGAGATTCTCTGAGCATGATCTCACTGGACTACCTGTTCATTATGTTATTTAAATGACTTCCAGCTAGTTACATTTTTTTCCAAGACACCCAAAACACTACAATTTGCAATTGGTAAAGCACATCCATCATACCCACTTGCAAGATGTACACTTTCTTCCTTACTATGAAATTGCAACGCAGATTGTGCATGACACAACACACTGTATTAGCTCCCGATGTTTTATCAGTTCTATGCTTCTGTTATTGTGACAAATACCAGATATGTAAGGGTGTTCAGCTTGTTAAATATGTAGACAGGAAATGAATGAAAATTTCAGATGTGCCCTGATATTTAATTCAGCAGAAGTTACAGATAGTGCCTTATGCTTTACAGAAGAGTGACGTGATGTGCTGCAACTTTCAGCCTACTCTGTTAAAATTCATCATGGATTTGCTGTGCTTTGCCTTCACAATCTGCTCTTCCCAAACTGCTCTTCAGCTCCACAAATTCTCTTGACTTTTTGCTCTCTCCCAGCAATCTTTTAACTTAAAAGTGCAACCAGGGAACTTTATGCCATCTGATCTATGATTAACTTCCTCTACTAAATCGGTCCTTAAATTATTCCTTTTCTAGTTAGTCCATGACTTATTGTGTCTATGAAGCACTTTTTTGACCTTAAGTATGAACGATACTGCATACAAGCAAATTGCATTATGTCTCTAAATGTATTTATTGCTTGCATAGCTTGCTGCACAGTTGAAGAGTAGTACTGGGTTTTAGAGGTAGATCTAACACATTAGGGAGATAAACAACAAGGTCTCAGCCTGACTGTATATTTGAAACTTGAGAATGCTACTAGGATGCTAATTCAGGAAATAATTAGAAGACTCAGCTCTGAAACTGAGACATAAAAATATATTAAAAATAGAGCTTGCATTTTTTTTTTTTCCCATGTTTTGTAAGCACTGTGTCCTTTTGTTTTCTTTTACTTGATTTAACAGGAAATTTCTCATAGAATCATGGAATGATTAAAGTTTGAAAGGCACCTAAAGATCATCTAGTTTCAAGCCCTCTTCCATGGGCAGGGACACCTTCCACTAGATCTGGTTGCCTCATCCAACGTAGCCTTGAACACTTCCAGGAAGGGGGCATCCACAACCTCTCTGGGCAACTTGTTCCTGTGTCTCATCACCCTCACAGGAAAGAGTTTCTTCCTTATGTCTAATCTTTTAGCTTAAAACTGCTACCCCTTGTGCTATCGCAACACCCACTGATAAAGAGTCTTTCCTCATCTTTCTTGTAGGCCCCTTTTAGGTACTGGATGGATGCTTTAAGGTCCTCTTTGAAGCCTTCTCTTCTCCAGGCCCCTACTTCCTCAGCCTGTCTTCACAGGAGAGGTTCTTCAGCCCTCTGATCATCCTCATGGTCCCACTCTGGATTTGCTTCAACATGTCTTTCTTACACTGGGAACCCCAGAGTACTGCAGATGGGGCCTTATGAGAGAGGAGTAAAGGGGGAGAATCACTTCCTTCAGTCTGCTAGGTAGACTTCTTTTGGAGTAGCCCAGCATACGATTGGCTTTCTGGGCTACGAGCACACATTGTCAACTCATATTCAGGTTTTCATCCACCACTACCTCCAAGTCCTTCTTTGCAGGGCTGCTCTCGATTTGCTCATTGCCCAGCCTGTATTTGTACTTGAGATTGTCTCAGCCAGGTGCAGGACCTTGCACTTGGCCTTGTTGAACTTCACAAGGTTTGCCCATCTCTCAAGTCTGTCAAGGTCCCTCTGGACGTTTCCTCTTGCATCCCTTCTCTCTAGCTGTCAGCCACACCACGTAGCTTGATGTTGTCCACAAACTTTTTGAGGGTACACTCAACCACACTGTCCATGTCACTGACAAAGATGTCAAAGAATATCAGTCCCAATACTGACTCCTGAGGGTACTGGTCTCTACCTGGACATTGGTCAGCTACAACCCTTTGCATACAACCATTGAGCCA
The DNA here is from genome assembly GCA_013399715.1 of Alectura lathami. NCBI lineage: Eukaryota > Metazoa > Chordata > Aves > Galliformes > Megapodiidae > Alectura > Alectura lathami. The sequence continues at coordinate 289,250 of VXAV01001748.1, forward strand.
ATTCCCTGTCCACCAGGTTGTCCATCCGCCAAATCATGTCTCTCCAATTTAGAGACAAGGGTACTGTGGGAGACTGTGTCAAATTCTTTGCACAAGTCCAGGAGAATAATAAGAATTTAATTGGCATATTCTGTCATATAAACCTGTAAGCCAAACTAGTCCGACTAATATTTTTTAATTTTAATGATATTTCCCTATATAACTCCAAGCAATGAGTTTGCACAGAGCAGCTATTTTTCAAAAGTTCTAACCAGCAGCTTGAAAGAAATGAGAAAAAAGAATGGAGTTTTCAGGCAGTGAGAAATAGAACCTACAGATAAATGCAATATTCAGTTACACAACAAACATTAGACATTAAATTCTCCTCTACTAGGGGAAACATCCCTACTATTTTTCTATTCAGTACATGACTTTTTCTAGATTATATATGACCGAGCATGCCTCAAGCACGTTAGCTACAGAAGAAATTGTGAGTGCAAAATGCTGTTTTTTCTCAGTGTTGGATTTTGGATGTTGAAACAACAGAACTAATGAAAATAATTAGTGTTATTTATCACATCATTAACTTATGGTAGTAGCCTTGGGTGAACAGAGGCTGAATCCCTTTTGGACTAGGCATGATGTGAAAATGATGAGCAAAATATAAAAGCCCCACATTATTATTAATCTAAACAAACAAACAAAAAAAGCAAACAGGTGTGTCATTGAAGAACGGGTGAGAAATGTGACGGTGCAAGATCACTGCAGGTCCAAGGTTTTTTTTTGGTAATTAAAGTCCTCATAATGTAATTCAGATCAGACAGTTGTAGGTGACTAGATAAAGAGTGACTGAGCTTCTGCGGAGAGCAAGCACAGTGACAATAGCCATTCAACACAATTCAGAAGTAGAAAGCAGACCAGTATTTGAGGTTTCTCTTTTCCAGACTTAATGAAGTAGCCCTGATTTCTGCCTTTTTTTTTTTTTTTTTTTTTTTTTTTTTTTTTCTTCTTCCCTGCCTCCTTTATCTTCAAGATAGTTCTTCAGTGGAGGTAGATCCTAATGGATTCTATGGTCCTCTCAAAGAAAATGCGTTTCCTGCATTGCTTTGAGTCTGGGAGCCACACTTGAGGAGTGGTGACATAGTTCAAATCACACTTATCCTCTCCCTTTCACTCTGTGCAATCATGCTTTTCTGGTTGTTTTCTGCAGTTATGGCTGTCTGTAATATTTGGCATTGTCCCTCTCAGGGAGATCAGGAAGTCTTATCTCCTTGGCATAGATTTCTCACAACCAAAAACATTTAAAAATGAGTAAGTGTTCCTCACTCTGCTCCTTTACGTAGCGGTCTAAGAATCTCAAAGTTAACTAATCATATCAAAAGGCAGAACTGTACCTCCCTGCTGTGCACAGCTACCATGCTGAAGGGAACAGAGTAAGGGTAATAGGAGTCTTTTCCACAGGGCTTTGGACTGGATCCTAAATAGTTTGTATAGTCAGTGGGAGACTTGGATAGGTCTGGGTGGCTGAGTCTCAGATCCCAAAGCAAAGGCTTTCTGCTTAGAAAGAGACATACACAGTAGCATAAGGTAGACTAATTAAAACTGGTATTTTCCAAAGCATAGAAAATAAAGTTTTAGTACCAAAGTGGGAAATGCTTTTTTAACCTCTTCTTAAAAGTTTACAGGTAATCCCTAAAGGAATATTTTGTTAATCATTGGTTTTGTTAAGAGATATTTTGTAATTTTTTCATATTCTTTTGGAAAGTTATAGCTTCTTAAAAAAATGCCTACATATGATAAATGCTGCTGGTGGCAATTTTGTGTTGATGAAATAACATAGCACTTCTATCAAAACACAAATTATCTTTGCTGTAGTAAATTCCTCAAAATTAGGAAAAATCCATTCATATTCTTGAAAATGTAAAATGACAGATTCTTTTGCCCATTTTTACCCATTTTACAGTTGTAAAAGCACACAACTGCAGTGAGCACACAAGTTCCAGTCCTATAAATGCATACATTTCTTCCTGAGATTTTGTGCTTTTTGAGAAGTATAACACACAGGTTTGTAAAACAAACTTACGACAGGGTTTACAATTCAGACAGGATAAATGATACTTCTTGCAATCCCAGGCTGTCATTATAAAGACAGAGCTTGTAGTTAGCCTCTCTGTGCTGATTGTGACCGTCCCAGGTGGTACTGTCTTCCAAGGAATTATCTTCACCTACGGCACCTGCTGTCTGTAGTTGTTCAAAGTAATTGACAGATATCCTTAACAGGCTTCTCACCTACTAGTTGCAATCCATCTCAAGGGTTTTTGGCAGCTCTGAGTATCCACAGCCAACAAATTCCTCTTATCTCTGTGCTGGTTGGCCCATAATTTTTTGTAGCCTGAACTGAATTTAAAAAGTCAGTGTTTAGTGGTGTAATAGCGCTTGTTACAAGCAGGACAAAATTCTAGAAGATCTGAAAAATGCAATGTTATATGGATTTCTCCTTAGGCCCACTTTTGGCATGTTTCTGTGGTCTTCTAATACTGGCATGCTATCTTATGCAGACGCATGTTGCCATCCTAACAGATGGATATGAGTGTAGGTAGCTAGGAGGACATGTTTGCTCATCAGATATGTTTGTTGGAAGCAGTAGTATCAACCAGGTATATTGGATCAGCTGTTCATCCTGGGCTTTTATATCTATGTTCAAACCTGCTACTCTGTTTTTTCTTTTTTTCTTTTTTTTTTTTTTTTAATGCATTAAATCATAAAATAATTAAATATTTACAGCCTTTTAAAACGTGACTTTTGTTAGGTTGGGAGAGTCAGCACTTTTATTTCTTAGATGGTAGGTTACAACAGAGGGCTTATAACTATATCTTCAGCTACATAGTTTAAAAAAATATCTTCAGAAATCATAGAGTGAACTATTGGGTGGCTAGATTATACCACATGTAGACAATGCAGAGGAAAAGGACCTGGGGGTGGTAGTTGACAGCTGACTGAATATGAGCCAGCAGTGAGCCCAGGTGGCCAAGAAGGCCATCGGCATCCTGGCTTGCATTAGAAATAGTGTGACCAGCAGGAGTAGGGAGGTGATCGTCCCCCTGTACTCGACACACCTCGAGTGCTGTGTTCCGTTTTGGGCCCCTCACTACAAGAAGGACATTGAAGCCCTGGAGCGTGTCCAAAGAAGGGCAACAAAGCTGGTGAAGGGTCTGGAGCACAAGGCTTATGGGGAGCAGCTGAGGGAACAGGGTCTGTTCAGTCTGGAGAAGAGGAGGCTCAGGGCAGACCTTATTGCTCTTTACGAGTACCTGAAAGAGGTTGTAGTGAGGTGGGGGTCAGCCTCTTCTCTCAGGTAACAGCAACAGGCTGAGAGGTAACAGCCTCAAGCTGTGCCAGGGGAGGTTCAGGTTGGATGTTAGCAAAAACTTCTTCTCTGTGAGAGTGGTCAGGCATTGGAACAGGCTGCCCAGGGAGGTGGTGGAGTCTCCTTCCCTGGAGGTGTTCAAGAAACGTGCAGATATGGCACTTAGGGGCATGGTTTAGTGGGCATGGTGGTGTTAGGTTGACGGTTGGACTAGATGATCTTAGAGGTCTTTTCCAACCTTTATGATTCTATGATTCTACAATTCTGTGAATACTGAGAAAGCCTACTGTAGCTTTTTGTGGGAATAGAGACCATTGTTAGTATAGAGCACATCTTTAAATTCTATCAAGCTTTTACTTTTGTACTTTAGTCTCAATTACTTAGTGCTAGTTGTAGTCATTTGTGGAGCTATATTTAGTGAAAGCTGGAATCTGCCTTAATTAATAAGTTATTATAAGACATGGATTAATCAGGGGTTTAAAACAGTTTTTCTCCTTTTTCTTCCAGTAGAGAATGTGTCAGAGAAGTAGAAATGCTGTTTGGTTCTCTTAGACTGCACGTACTTATTAATTAGCAGTAATGCTAAAGTTTTCCCATATGAGACACTTCATCTGAATTTCTAGTATGCAGTGTTGCACTAGAAGATAATATGCCTATTTAGGGCAGTCAGCTAAGTGAATTAGATCTGACGTGAAAAATTGTGCTTGCCATTTGGTTCCTGTTTTGGCTGCCTTTTCTGTAGTTCTCCAAGGTTCTCTAGTGAACCAGAGGCCCCTCAGAGCTGGAGAACTATTAGAGGCCTCTAGGTAAAACATGTGGCAATGGCATTCATGCATCTGGTGTTATCCAGCTTCCTCTCTTTCTTTCAGTCTGCATCGTTTTTCCTTCACCTTGCTCCATAGCTGAGGACTAGCTGAGCTGGTACCAACCTAACCACGATGGTGATCACTGGTTTTAGATTTCAGAGGAACTAACATCCAGCTCAAAAACTCAATCAGTATCCAATATGACTATGAGTCAGTTGTCTCACCCTGTAAATAATAAGCAGCCCAAGAGCCTTTGGAGCTCTCCTGCACATCAGTGGGCTGTACAACAGGATCTCCCATTTAGTAGGGATGCCTCTTGAGGTTGCACCTGCTGCAGTGTTTCCTTACACCTTGACATCAAAAGACTCGTTGCTGCTATGTGAGTCATTGCTAAGTGACTAACACTTTGCTAAGCTTTGGGAGCTTTGCTAAGATTGTATCTTGGACTGATCATGCACATCTAATCCCTTAAACGTAAACCATTGACCAAATCTGGGACTAGGATTGGATTTAGCCACACCCAGGCTCCTTACCTCTGTGGTTCAAGGAGTGTAGAAAGCAGGGGGGTCCACTCTGAACTTTGTGACTCGATGGGAGGGTCTCCTGCATGAGTGTGTTTAACCCTACCCACTACGCAGTAAGTAATTGAGTACCTTGCCATCTTAAATCTTAGGTCTCTGTCTTATTCATGATAAGCTTTGTTAAACTGCTATTTTGTGTTAATAAATATATTGTTGCTTCCCTCTTACAAGTGAAGTGTATAGTCCCATCTTTAACTTGCTCTCCCAACAACAATAATTTGTTTTTAGATTTATATGCTATAATCAGGCTATGGATGAAATACAATTGTTCTTACAACTCTTATACTGAACAACATTGTCTATGTTCTTCACTGTCTATGTTTTTCAATGTAACAATAATTAAAATGTCGGTCCTTGACACACACCATGTTTGTAAGAGAAAGTATATATAATGACAGAGACTGCAATAAGGATTTTTTTTAAACCTGAGGGACTTTATTGTGGAAAAATAATCCACAGTGAAGTGATTTAATTTAAACATTAAATTTTGAACTAGATATGGCCCTAGAAAATGCCTCCCCCCAGCTAATTATAAAGCTAATTACAAAGGTAATTATAAAGCTAATTATAAAGGTAATCTGAATGATAAGTTCAGATCTAGCCAGCATGATAAACAATGACATACAATCCTATGAATCTGTTCCTCAGGATCAAAGTAGTCTTATGTTCTAAATGACTCTTCAGACTCACATCCTCAGAAGCATCTTGACTCCCACAGTTTGGAGAAGTCCTGTCACCAGTTTGGTATGACATTTATTCTGAAGTCTGTTGGAACCTGTACATGGCTAGACGCATGCTGAAAAAAGTTTGATGGATTCTGACTATGATTTTTCCTTGCACGTCAATTACCTGAAGTGTAAAACTCAGTAAAAATAGGAATATGTGAAGAACCCGGGTTTCTTTTGGAGACCAGAGAAATAATAATTACCTAGTTCAGACCTTCAGAGGAAATAGGAACTCACTGAACCCTTATTCTGAAACTGAAGGTGAATTAATGGACATAAATGAAACCTTATTTTGAAGGTGATTCAAATGTGGTTTGAGCAAACACAGCCATTTATTTTCTGGAGGCACACATTAGTAGATTTATTACAGATATTGGCTAGTTCTATAAAGGTAAATGGAATATTTGTCATTACTCCTGACCTGCATTATTTTTATTCTGTACTGGAATATCTCAGCCTTGGTTTTCTGCGATTGGAAGTACTAGTTGATATTTCTAGAATTTGCTTTCCAAATGGAGCAAATAATTAATAGCAAATGGGCAGGCAAACACTATTCTCCTCATAAACCTAGGAATTTTCCATTGACATGTTTTATATGTGCTGCAGAATTTAAAAAAATCATAGAATCAGGGAATGGCTTGGGTTGGAAGGGACCTTAAAGATCATCCAGTTCCAGGCCCCTGCCATGGGCAGGGACACCTCCCACCAGACCAGGTTGCTCAGAGCCCCATCCACAATGGCCTTGAACACTTCCAGGTAGGGGCATCCACAGTCTCTCTGGGCAACCTGTTCCAGTGTCTCACCACCCTCCCAGTAAATAATATCTTCCTAAGATCTAGCCTAAATCTCACCTCCTCCAGCTTAAAGCCATTACCCCTTGTCCTAGCTCTACATGCCCTTCTAAAGAGTCCCCCCCAGCTCTCCTGTAGGCCCCCTTCAGGTACTGGAAGGCCGCTATCAGGTCCCCCCGGAGGGTGAAATTTGATGTAAAAGCATACTACAGCGTGGTGGATTCTGAGGTGAAAACCTGAGAACTGCATTCCCATAAGAGGGTTTTTTTTTTTTTTTCCCCTAGTTCCATGGAACTACCTGAAAAAGAATCATGTAGCTCTGAATGTGAAGTAATCTGTTATTTAAAGATAAATAAATAGCTAAAGTGAGTGGCATAACCATGTGTTAATATTCCTCAGATTTCTTATGTAGAAAAAAATTACCAGATGTGCTGACTTAGGTTTGCTTTATCTGTAGCTAGTGTATCAATTTATTTTATGTATTTTCATTGTCATTGCAGAGGGGAAAATAAGCTTCAGAATTCAGGTAGAAATGACAGTTCAAATGCCTTTGTGAATCATTCTAAGCCTCTTTCAAGCAGCTAAATGAATGTAGATGTTCAAAGTCTGTATAGAAATCCCTGACATGCTGGTAAGTGAAAATGACTGTCTGATTCTCTTTAGTGAATGAAATGATTCAGAACAGCTAAGGGAAAAGTATTTATGTGAATCAATGTAACACTTATTGATTAATCTTTCTGCTGATTTCAGTAGTTCTTCCCTTTTGCACTAGAATATATGAGAATTTTCATTAATTCAAAGAAATTATTATATAGGCAAGGTTTGAATCAGTCTCTTTAATATGTGAAACTCCAAGATTCCAGGTTTTTGGGGAGCTTCCCTGTAAATGGATACTTATGTCACAATGGGAAAAGCTGGAGCTTCTTAGAATGACTTCTTTGGAAGGTTAGCCTTTAGCCATCTCTGAGGTTTGCTGTCCCAAGGTAGCTCACAATTTAATAATCATGTTTTCAGACCATCACTTGATTTCTCTGTTAATCCTGGCCAACCAGATGATGGGAATGTACACTGGTTTGAGTGCAGAGTATTGACAGATACGGCGATGTTCTTCTCCTGTCTCAGTGCTTCTTTCAGTCTACAAAGCAGGAAGCCACTGATGTAAAAGGTCATCTTTGGGTTTGGATGCAAGGGAAAGACAACAAATCTGTCCCCGAGTTAGAAAGAAGGAACTTAAAACCTATAGTGAGCATATGCAAAAGCAATCAATTCTGACTGTTTGACACCCCATGTTCAGGGACATGGTAGTTTCCTATTGTCGAACCCTAGGAGATGTCAGCAGGGGGCAGTGTTTCATTTTGGAGAACAAACGATTCTGTCAAATACTGGTATTTCACCACCTCCTGCATATGAAACGCATAACTCTGTCAGCTTCCATCAAATATCTCCACAATCGTTGCAGAGATGTGCATTCCACTGCAGCACAGCCAATGCCAGCTAGAAATACAGTTTTGTTTCTCTTTACAGTAATAATGTCAGTGCATATTTAACCTTGACTTTTCATTGGGAAATGTTAATGGATAGTGAGGCTTGTATTCTGGAGCTAAACTGATACAGAGCTTCAGTGAATGTCTGAATTAACCTTTGTAGCTGTATCCTGTCCCTACAGATAATATCAAAACAGTAGATCTGACATCTTTAGTCTTGGGATCAGTTAAATATGCTATTATGGACAGATAATGTATTTAGCAGAAAACTGCTTTCAGATCAATACCAAGTATTTGCAAGCTATTTATTTATTTTTAAATTCTGCAGAGCCTTTTCCCCTCAATGCCACTGTTATTTTCAATACTCACAAGTCACTTCAAAAAATTGTGTAATATTTCAGCAATTCTTTTTTGTATGTGTGTGTGTAATAATGAGTCTTTGGAATTAAGTAATAGAAACTGGAAAATCGATTTTTGGGGAATCAAAGTTAATTTTACTTCTATTTCTTTATATTGGCTATTACTTTTTTGCTGAAATCTTGTAATTTGTTGTCAGAATTCACATAGTACTGGCTTAAATTTGACATATTTGTAACATGGCTTTGCATTTTCCATCTACTGAGAATTTATTTTGCTTTCTCTGTTTGTTAAATAGCATATTACTACAAAGTGTTTGCACAAACCTAGGTCATTAAAATTGAAATCCTGCTTTATACATGTAAATTATAGTGCTTGTGCACCTTTAGATAACTTCCAGAAGGTCTTCCCTTTCCCCTTACCATTTCTCTCTCCATAGCAGAGTACTGAGAGTAGCAGTTTAAAAGGAAGCAAAACAACACCTTAACATTTTGAAGAACATAAGTTTTTTTTCCTGATGTTAGCATGTTTTCCCCTCATACTCCCTCCATGTATCACAAATAATAGCAGAATTGCCTGTAGATTTATTAGTTAGTCTGTCAGTTTGCAAACTCTGGGGTAGTTTTATATGCTAGGACAGAAAATCTCTGTGCAGATATTGAAGAATTGCTGAGGAAACCTCTCCACCCTACACCAATAGCTCTCCATGATATTGGTGTAGCGCAGCAAAGGACTATGAATGTAATCCTATTGACCCTAAAGTACTCCTCCTTGCTGCCTTTCCAAGGGCTTGGGTTGCAGCTCTAAATCCTGTCTGATTAGGGACAAATCATATGTAGCTGTGGAAGAGCACAAGGGAAGGGGTACTTGTCTCAGAACTTCTCATAAGCAAGTTTGCTAGAAATGTTTGGGCTTAGATCTGGTTTTCTTCTGAAAATCTATTTTCAGGTATGAAAGAGTTTTATTTTATAGATGAATACAAGCCTCAATCTTAAAATGTTCATAATAAATATACCCTGGTAAGCTGTTTAAAGTTTCCAATGGTTGAATCATAGGCTAGGTAAAAGTAACCATTAGAAAGAACAGTGTAAAGAAACATTGCTCTCTTCCTTTTGTTTCTCATAGCTCAAGCAACTTGAAAGCAGATTTGCCTTGAGTTTGCAAAGTCAGAATATTTTTATCACACATTTGAAAATGCTCCAGATGCTCTAGTACTTATTCTGGTTCAAGAAGAGTTTACAAAGGTTTTTGACTGTTACCACATTACAAGAAATGAAAGTGTTTCCATTAGTGTCTGACAGTGGCTGGAAAAGCTTTCTGGAACTTGTTCCTTGACTGTTAGGATTAGAGGACCACTTGTTTTAGAAAAGGCATTTGAATGTTTCTTTCCTAAACTTGAGGCAGCTACCCTGTCTTGTCTATATTAACATCTGGGTTTCAGCCAGGACAGAGTTAACTTTCTCACTAGTAGCTGGTATGGAGCTGTGTTTTGGATTCAGGATGAGAAGAATGTTGATAATGCACTGATGCTGTAGTTGTTGCAGAGCAGTGCTTACACTAAGCCAAGGACTTTCCAGCTTCTCGTACTGTTCCGACAGCGAGGAGCTGGGGGTGCACAAGAAGCTGGGAGGGGACAGAACCAGAACAGCTGACCCAAACTGGCCAAAGGGATATTCCATACCATATGGAGTTATGCAGAACTGCATATAAAACTGGGGGAGTTGGCCAGTGGCAGGGAGATGCTGCTGCTTAGGGGCTGACTGGACATCAGTCAGCGAGTGATAAGAGATTACATTGTGCATCGTTTGTTCTGTATATTCTTTTATCATCACTTTCCCTTCATTTTCTGTCCTATTAAACTGTGTTAATCTCATCTTCTGAGGTTTACCTTTTTTCTTCCAATTCTCTTTCCCCATCCCACTGCAGGGGTGGAGGGAAGGGGTGAAGCCAATGGCTGTGTGGTGCTTAGCTTACAATATATATAGAATAGAACAGAAATAGAATAGTTCATCAATTCCAACTGCGTGACTGCTTCAGGGCTAACAAAAAGTTAAATAATATTATTAAAGGAATTACCAAAATGCCTCTTGAACACTGACAGGCTTGGGGCATCACCCACCTCTCTAGGAAGCTTGTTCCAGTGTTTGACCACCCTCACAGTAAAGAAACTTCCTAATGACCAGTCTGAACCTCCCCTGGCACAGCTTTGTGTCATTACCTTGTGTCTTGACATTGGTGACAAGGGAACAGTTCCCAGCTCCTCCTTCTCTGCTTCCTCTCCTCAGGAAGTTGCAGAGAGCAATGAGGTCGCCTTTCAGCCTTCTTTTCTCCAGACTGGACAATCCAGGTGTCTTCAGCCTGTCATAGGATATACCTTCCAGCCCTTTAACCAATTTTGTTGCCCTCCTCTGGATACTTTCAAGGACATTACTATACTTTTTGTATTGTGGAGCACAGATCTGCACACAATATTCAAGGTGAGGCTTCACCAACGTTAAATATAGTGGGAGAATCACCGCGTTTTTGTTGACTGGCTGGCTTCACTATGTTTAATGCACTCCAAAATGCAGTTCGCCCTCTTGGCTACCAGTGAACAGTGCTGGCTCATGCTGAGCCTGCTGTTACCAGCAAGCCCAGGTCCCTTTTTTCTGATCTGCTCCCCAGACTCTCATCTCCCACTCTGTGCTTGTGTCTGGTATTACTCCAGCCCGGGTGAAGAACCCAGTATTTAGCACTGTTGGATTTCATGCCATTGATGTTTGCCCAATGCTCCAATGTATCTAGATCCCTCTGCAAGGCATCTCATCGCTCCAGAGTGAATCGCACCTTCCACTTTAGTGTTGTCAGCAAGCTCTCTGAGGATGCATTCTGCTCCTGAGTCCAGGTTGTTGATAAAAATGTTGAACAAAACCAACCCTAGAACTGAGCCCTGGGGAACATCACTAGTGACTATCTGCCCCAGGTGTAGCCCCATTCACCTAAATCCTTGAGCTCTACCACTGAGCCAGTTCATCATCCATTTTATTGTGGAACTCTATCTGAGGTTACTTAACTCTTAGAAGCTTCTAATAGTTTTCATGATGTCAAGCTTTTATGTTATCTGTTTTTAAGGGTAAAATCTTAAAGTGGAAAATAGATTTTTCATTGAAATTTGTTGAGTTATTTTTTGATTCTTGTATTAGTGAAACATGCAGAATGTAGTACTTACCTACACATTGTTCTAGAGGGGACTGATTAATTCCACTTCCTTTTCATTACAGAACCTTATTTCAGACTCTATAAGCCTGTCAAACTTCTTTAATTTGGGGCTGAAACTTTCTAATAAAAATGTATGTTTCAATTGAATTTATCTTCTGGATACTTCAGCCAAGTTAGCAAAGCTATTTCCAAGAAAAGCAACAAGCAAAACCACTTTCCTTTCCAACAAGCAAAAACACTGTTCTTTCCTTAAATGCTGTAGATTCCTTTTGGTATTAAAGCAGACAATAGACCTTTTCCTAAAAGATGGCCTTTGGGTTAGAAATTTGAGGACTGGTATGAAGCTTGAGAAAGGATAATCAGCATCTGCTTGTCTATATTTCCCCTTCTGAGCACTGAAATTAGGCGCTTAATTCTGCAGGCTTGCTATTTCTATCTCAAATACCTGAAATATTTTTTTGTAATTAATACAGTTGTTTGATATTTTTTGATTAAAGATATGTTCAGGCTCTATTTCAAGGAAATAAAAAGAAAGTTCTCTACAACGCTATAAAAAAAAAAAAAAAAGGGTCATGAAGAGCTTGGGAAGAAATCATTCCTTCATGGGTTTTGAAAAGTATGATGTTACAAGTGGTGGTGTTGCATTCTGCAAATGTGGAATGAGGACTAATTTCAACAACAGCTAATTGTTAATTGTTGCTTTCATCTCTGTAAAGGTTAATTTTCTGGGTATGACAGTCTTCGGAAATATTTATGATTTTTATATTATTTTAAAAAATTGTTCCGTGCCAATAAGGTCTTATGGCTTATTGTTTGTTCTGAAGCTTACAGAGAAAACCTTTCCTTCCTTCATTGTTCCTCTTCACCCTAGTGGAGACCTCCAGCAGAATGCCCACCTGGAGGAAACATTCTGTTGATATCTAGTAGAGAGAAGGGGGAAAATCTTTAACTTCAAATACTGGGCATCAAAAGACATCTGAAAGATGGACTGAAGATCTGAGGTCTTCATCAGATCTTTTTCTGGGATGGAAAACTCACCTCTTTCATCAGTGAAAGAAGCAAGCAAAGCAAGAAGTCTTCAGAGAAGATAGTTTTCCCTCACCCAAAATACATTTGAAGCGATAGTTGCTCTATCCAAAACAAAATTAAGTTACAAGCTTACAAAGAACCTCCATAACCAACACATAAAAAAAAAAAATAGAAAGAGACTGGAAAGAAAACAACCCCTACAATGCTGTATGTGAACTTATCTTTTTGGTGTTCTTCAGACAGCTGAGAAAGTGAGGAATATAATTTGGTATGTCTAGGTGCAATACGAAAGCATTTGTCAGGGCTTCAGGTATTTGGCAGGGAGCAGGGATACATGGCATGCATGTGTGATGTCTCAGATCCTAAAGAAAAGCAAGCAGTCCTCTCTATCTGTCATCCCTTCAGGAGGAAAAAGACCCTTGAAGGAAAAAGAACATAGCGCTGTTCACATTTGATAAAGAGAAGGGGTGATGCATTTGGGGTGGAATTGTTAGTTTGTCCTGTTGTGCTAATCTTCTCTTTGTCACTGTCTATTGTTCCTTATTTTCTTCATTTACTTATTAAGGACTTTTTGATGAACAAATTGATTGTATTCATTGCAGAAAACTAAATAGTTTTCTCTTTACTGATGTTCACTCCACAGCTTAGTTAAGACAGGGATAACTCTCCCAGGTTGGCAGTTGGTACTCAGAACTGGGAATCTGTCTCAGCATTCCTGAAATGCAGTTTGAAGGCCAATCCCTCATCTCCTTGTCTCCCATGTCTTGGTTTAGTAGATGAGCAGTGAGTGATGACATGTCTGAAGCTGGTGATTTGAGTCAAAACAATCTGCTCCTAAAGTAGCTTCGGAGGTCTCTTCTGGGATACTTTATGAGGAATATTGTCAGAGTGGCTTTGAGAAGAGGCCTTCAAATGTGATTGAAGAGAGGGTCGTCTTTCATTGCAAAGTACTTCCATTGTGGGCTAGATAATATAGTCCTTAGTGATGGCTTGGGCTTAGTTCCTCATGAGAAACTAATTGTTGAGTGGTTGGAACTGCAGTTCCCTTCTTGATGTATGAAGAGGACTTCAGGAATGTTGAGACATAGTTTGGTCAGGTTAGACCCACAGTAGAAAGCTGAAACCTGATCTGTATGATAGAGACTGCTAAGCCTGGGGTAGGGTTTTGGATGTGGTGAAGTAGAGGCTTGAGACCTGAACAGGGAAGTATTCTGGAGAAGCTGTCTTTAAGTTTAACATCAGAAATAAACTTGGTCTTACCTAGAACTTAAGTGATGTGCTATGTTTGTGCTAAATCTAGGGCTGTGCTTCATCAATCAGACGGCCCAGAATAGAGGGAACAGTTTGGGAAGAAAGATTTCTTGGAAAAATGAAGGAACAGCGTGATTTTGTAGGAGATGCTGAGTATGGCATTGCCAAAGAACATGAAGTAGGATGCCTGACAAGGGATTGGCTTTTTGATTTGGTTATTGAGAAGCTCCTGGGAGAGCTCTCTGAAGAGAATCCTTGAGAGAAACAGTGTTGGTCAGTGGAGATGTCCAAGCTGTGAGCTAGAAAGATTTGAGCTTGGCTCTGTGGCAGACTCTGAGTTATATCTAGGTTGCAGTCAGGGCCTATCCATTTGTAAGTTAAACAGTTCTGGTTAAACTAGCAAATATTTGCTAAATGAGCTCCTCTCTAAATAGTGTTTAACAACCTACCTATCTGCACTATAACCCTCACTCTAAATTTAATATGAACCTTAACCCTAGGTCATTAATCTGTATCAAAGTAGAGTTGATCAATTAATTGATCAAATCGATTAATCAATTCAAATTAAGCCTGTACAGCTTATCTCTTACAAGATCTTCTCTATACAATAAATTTCTACAAATTCTTTCCTGTAACTGAATCCAAAATGAACTATAATTTTATCTCTCTCCTTGTTTTGTGTGTTAAGACAAGATTCATAGAATCAAAGAATGGCTTGGGTTGGAAGAGACCTTAAACATCATCTAGTTCCAACATCCCTGCCATGGACAGGGTTGCCACCCACTAGGTCAGGCTTCCCAGGGCCCCATCCAACCTGGCCTTGAGTACCTCGTGGGATGGGGCACCCACAGCTTCTCTGGGCAGCCTGTGCCAGTGCCTCACCACCCTCTGAGTAAAGAATTTCCTCCTAATATCTAACCTAAATTCCCCCTCTCTTAGTTTAAAACCATTCCTCCTTGTCCTATCACTGTCAGACAATGTAAAAAGTAAAAAGTCTGTCTCCTTGCTGTTTATAAGCTCCCTTTAAGTGCTCTTTTTATCTCTTCAGATATCAGTTACTATCTGTAGGCTTTGCTTAAAATCCTTCAGTCCTGCAAGATCTAACTTTATATTAAATGAAAACAATATGTGTCTTCATGCCAATTCTAAATATCTCTAAATATCTCTTCAACAAAAGAACATTTATTGCTTCTGGGTTATTCCTTTTTTATTTTTTATTTTTTTTTTCTCCCCTGAAGCCACTCCAAAGCCTAAACAAATGTTGAGATTTAGATGGGTTCAGAAAAATGTCCATCTCTTATGTCCGTTTGTAATCTAAATTACAAAGAAAAAAAAAAATCGATTTTCTTTCTAACTTCCAAGTGCAAGTGAATTTTAACCTGAAGTTTTTCAGTTTATCAGTGTTTAGGCTACTTGGCAGATATGGAGAATAAGAAGTACATTTGGCCCAATGTTTAAGGCAATGTGTCTTCATCTTAACTAGGAGGCCTATTCTCAGTGAAACTGAAGACTCTCAACCTACCCAAGAAATCTTCCTATCCTTGTCCTGTATCATAGACTTAATTTCCATTCTGTACCCCATAATCACATGAGAAGTGCTTTGAAGAACTACTTGAGCTAGTATGTGTTTCAGCTTTAGTCTGAAGAATTATTTTTGCTGGAAACACTATTTGAGATCATGAGCAATTCTAAATCCTAGCTCTGAGTTTTACCAGAAGGAAAGACTTGTGTGAGGATTCAAAGGAATCATCAGTCTTACAGTTAAAAAAAAGGCTCAGTCCACCATGTCCTCAACTCAAACTGATAGCCCACTCTTGACAAAGTTAATACTACAGTCCATCTGCATTTACCTGACAAAAGTTCAATCTTAAGGCCTAAGGAACAATGAAATGAACATAGGTCAACCTTTGTTTCCCAATCTGTATCTTAATACTAACTCCAAGCTCAGTCTTCTGTGAGGCAACCTTTTTTTTTTTAATCTTAAATCCACCAAGGAGATGGCAGTAAGACTTTATTACCTCTGTTATAATTGGCTTTTGCAAAAACAGCTAAACTGAGAAGATTTCAACAAACATATAGTTTTCACATACTTAACCTGAACCTAGCTAAACGCAGTACTAGCCCTAACCCTGGCCTGACTTACCAACCATGTGACCACTCCTTAGACAGATGTTGCAGTATGGTTCAAGTTCTTATGTCCTTCTGTAAATGTTTTAGTCCCATAGGCCTTCTGGGATTCACCAGGAGGCAAAAAAACACACCCATTAGTAAGCAAAAATTTGTAGAACTGGATTGGGAAGACATTCCAACTCTGGCTTAAAACTCAAATCAAAATTAAACAACTATATCTAAATTAATACTAGCAATAATACCTTAGCTCCTGCTGCCATCATTCCTGATCTTACTTCTACAGCTTTTGTGGAATAATCAGTAAACACATGAGTGTTCACTTCCCTGAACTTTCTCCCTAAACATAGCTGAAAAAAGACAAACATGTTTTCCCTCATATTGAAAATGATACCATCAGCTGTCATCTTCCCTTCTCACGAAAGATTTCTACCAAAGATTAGGTCTTTGAACTAGGCTTTAATAAATCTGACATCTAATTATCCTAAGCTTTGCTTTGTTCATTAGCTGGACAAGTGGAGGTGCTGTGGAAGTAAAGCCCCTGAAATCCTTTATACGGTTTTTCAGGCTTTGGGAGCCTTGCACGAGGTGTGAGAAATGTAATCATTCATCAAAAACTGTTCCAAACCCTCATTCTGACCACATCCTGAAAGATAAGTATTATTAGCAGTAAAAATTATAAATGGCTATTTCTATATGAGCCAGCCCTCACTTCACCTTGGAATGAATCTGGAAGATCAAAGCCCAGAAACCTTAACCCTAGGATTCTGACCTTGAACGTTGCACAACAATATATTGTAGTTGATAACTACATACATGGCAGGACCGGAAACTGCATATTACACAGCACTTATTTCTGGAAGACCTCTAGGTTACATCAGAAAAAGTAGTTCTTCAAAGTAAATTTTTCCCAAGTCCCAACCCTATCCATAATACTAAAATGGATTTAAAAAGGTAAAGTAGAAAGCATATGTCTGATAGAAACAGTATTCACTTATTGTAGATTCATCAGTTAAAACAATTCCCAGACAAAACGCCAATCTTTAATCCTAACCTGAGCCTCAGAGGCTCATAATACCATTAGAAATAGTAACAAGATCAGTTCTCCTCTGGACTCTGTTGATAGTGTTGCATAAATAACAAAACATAGCTCTTTAAACCCTAAATTTTATCTTGAGTTTAACTGCAGTGAGAAGCATACCATGTCAGAACTTATCCTACTGTATTAGTACCTAATTAATGCCAATGCCTCTCAGAATCTCTGAAGAGAAGTAATTCTTCAGTTTATGATCTAACTTTCAGTTCAATGCTAAAGCTCAGCCTTGTGCATTGACCAGGCAAGCTTGGTAGCATTGAACTGTCGAAGGGGGTTAATCTCTAAAGCCCTCTTATGACTTGCAATGCTTGCTAGGATTCATCATTAAACTGGCTACACAGCCAGGGATTTCACAAACCCTAACCATTATCCAAGCTTTAATCTCAGAACTAACCTTTACCATGGATCAATGAAACCAGCTTGTTCAAACTGGAACTTTCACGCAAAACCTGTTCAGAGGCCAAGGTTCATTGACTTTCGCACAACCTATAAATACTGGGCTAGCATCTTCCCTCATTTCATCCCTATAGGTTTTTCCAGGATCTGTGAAAACTCAGATAATGATACTGATGTCTTAATCACAGTTTATTTATTTATTGACTTAACCATGTAACTCCTTTCTTTGTTGTTGTTTCACATAGGCAACTTTTCCAAAGTGTCATTGATAAAAATGTTGAACAGGACTGGCCCTAGAATTGAGCCCTGAGGAGCTCCACTAGTGACTGTCTGCCAGCCAGATATTGCCCCATCACTAAAATCTTTGAGTTTTACTGTCAAACTAGTTAAATTTGTCCAGAAAGATACTGCGAAGGACAGTATCAAAGGCCTTACTAGAATCCAGGAAACTCACCTCCACTGCCTTCTCTGAACTAAGTGTTTTTATTTTATGATTTAAAAGATAGCCTAGGCTTTCCTGATATTTGTGGTTTTCTATATTCTGAAAAAAAAAAAAAAAAAAGAGTAAATACAATGTAAAATTAGAAGAACTGTAGACAAGCTGTTAACTCTTGAATAAGATACTTGGCATGCAAGAGCGCTTGGTGAATCATAAAATTTACTAATATGTAATTCTGAGTCAGCAGTTCTACAGATTGTAATTAGTATAGCTTGCTGAAAAGTATTTGTCCCATCATACAATCCTGGGTCATGTGATTGCCCCATGACTGCCAAATTTAATCTAATTCTTTCTCAGGAGAAAGTCAGAATCTTGTTTCCTTATTCCAAACTAAAAATTCTGAAGTATTTTTTTATTGTCAGTATTTCCATTTCATGGCTTTACTTGTATAGGAGTGTTACACAAAGTCTGAACTAATAGTATGCATTATTGACAAAACAGCCAATAAATTAAGAACTGATATGTTGTTTCTTGAGGATGTTAACTAATGACAATCAAATGTAACTTTGCTGCCATGGAAACATAGAATATCCTGAGCTGGACCCACAAGGACAAGTCCAACTCCTGGCTCCACACAAGACCAGCCCAAAATCAAACCTGGTGTCCAAACGCTGCTTGAACTCCAGCAGCTTGGAGCCATGACCTCTGCCCTGGGGAGCCTGTTCCATGCCCACCACCCTCTGGTGCAGAACCTTTTCCTAACCCCCAGCCTGACCCTCCCCCGACGCAGCTCCGTGCCTTCTCTTGGGTTCTGTCACTGTCTCCAAGAGCAGAGATCAGTGCCTGCCCCTCCGCTCCCTTTGCTCTGCCATGAGGCCTCCCCTCAGCCTTCTCTTCTTTGGGCTGAACAAATGAAGGGACCTCAGCTGCTCCTCAATACATCTTGCCATCCAGACCCTTCACCAATGTTCACATTTGGCTCTTTTGACTGCCAGGGCATGCTGCTGGCGTGTATTCAACTTCCTGACAACTAAAACCCCCCAGATGCCTTTCTGCAGGGCTGCTCTCCAGCCTCTCATCCCCTACTATCTGTACATATATACAGGGTTGTCCTGTTTTATGTTCAGAATCTGGCACTTAGTCTTGTGGAATTTCATGTAGTCGGTGATTGCCCAGCCTTGTAATCTGTCAGGATCTCGTCTTATTTACATACAAGGAAGTGGATGCATTTCTGCATCCTGAACCAAGAAGTAGCCAAAAATAGGAAACAATTTTCTTGTTCAGAAATACAAGCATGGTTTGTAGCCAGTCACGATACTTTCTCTCTGTTCTTTTCTCTTCAGCGCAGCAATACCAATAAACTGCAGAAGGTCTGAGTTAGACTAGCAACTCTTGTCTCCCTTCAGACTGTTCAAGTTAATCTATCTGATAAATCAATTGTGAAATAAGGACTGCAACAATGTTGTTGCTGTAGGGTTCTCTGAAATTATAATCAAGCTTAAACCTATCAGCAATAGACTCATTCTCACCATAGGATAGGCTAAAAGTGCATAAATTAAATAATAAAGCAGGATTAGCATAGTGCTCTCAAATGTTCTTGTAGATATAGGTCTTAAGGTGTTGCTCATTATGCTACCTGGGGAGAGAAGTAAATAGGAAAAAATGAGCTATTGCCTAAAAACTTGGGAAAGGCAAAACAGAAGTAGGCAGATGTTTGAATATTTTGTGTATAATATCACTGTGTAAAGTGTGCTTTTTGCTTAGATTTTTAATATTGTCCTTTTTTTTTTTAAATGGGCCAGTAAGAACCAACAATAAAAAGCCCAGCCCATGAATATTTATCCAGATTCCTTGTTCATTTTAACCTTCCAAGATCCTACTCTTTTTTCCTGACAATGAACATATCAATTTCTTGAGCAACTTGCATTGTAACAGAAGTATGGTTAAAAATGAAGTTTGATACCGAAAGGTTCTTATACGTTGATGCCTAATAAGCTGTGCCAAACTTAACAAATCACAGCTTTGTAGCCACCGACATTTTTAGTGTGTGTCTGTGTATATATTAACCAACAAACCTTGCTGAATATGGTGAATTGTTGCCTCTAAATATGATAAAGATGTTCACGTGATATTTTTCCATTTTTAAACCTAACTAGAAGAAACAAGACCTTGTACATCTGTGTAGCATACTTTGAACTTCTCGTGACATGGTATATAGCATATAGCCAAAAGAAAAGAAGAAAAAAGCCAGAATGTTTTGAAAGAAAGAATTTTACATCATGTCCTCATTGACTTCTTTTTTGTAGTTTGATATTGATATACAGAAGTTAAATTTACATCCTTAGCAAAAAAGAAATGCAACAAAACAAAACCAAAACAAACCTCTAAAAACCACACACGGAAAGACAAACCCACACTTCAATATTTTTATGTTATATAGTGAACCCATCAAATTCCCATCAGTGCTGAGAAGTTAATTTTATGTTAAGTTTGGTAAACAAAACAAAGTAGTAATAAATTGAAGGTGATACCTCTTTTTAGAGTAACTGAATATATATTATATGAAGACTCTTCCTACTCTGTGGTAGTGAATAAACCTTGTTGATTCTTTATACCAGTTTCTGTTCAAGATTTGAGAATACAGAATTAATATTATAGGGATTATCGATAATCTTTTTTTTTTTCTCCAGCTTTTTTAGAGCTGTTTGGAATTTTGTGATGCCTTTCAAGAAAGGGAACCTGTATGATCCATGAGAAGAAGTTGTCAAAAGCTGCTGAGTTTCTGGAAGGACACAGAACTCATAAGGTAAACTGGAAAGAAAATGAGGAAGAGTTCAGTGCATGAGTATGTTTTGTCAAAGTTTAATGAACACTAATATCCTCTTCTGTGAAAATTTCTGGTTTTGAGAACTGGCATTTTTTGTCAACAATCTATTTCACTTATTTATGGTCTTTCTGGAAAAAGAGAAGTTATAGCTGAAAATGCTTTTGAAGTGACTTCTTTGATTTTCCACAGGCTTGGTCCAGAGCACATGCTATTCTCATATCCCAACTCTCTATCATAAATGTTTTTTTTTTTTTTTTCATGTTACATGAAATATTAAGTTTGATGCTAAAAGTAATATAGAGTTTTATGGAAATTAATGCTAGACTGTAACATTTATTCCATTCACTTAAGAAGCAGTTGTACACAGATATACTGTCTTGTTTATCTGCACAGTTTTATACCACTGGGATTTATTCAGGAAGTATATAGCTGCAATAATTGTTGTCAAGTATTTCTAGAGATAAGTTTTCAACCATTTCTAACATGGCTATCATCTGAGACAAGAACTCACAAATTACAATGATTTAGTATGTACTTCTACACACTCACATTTTTTAAGGTCCCAGAGATTTTAAGCTGTCTGCTTCTTTCAAGCCCTTACATTTATGTATCTGTATAACATAGATATCACTGTCTTTACATACCAGTGTAAATCAAAATAACTTCATTAAAATCAGTGGTGGTAGACGAGAATAAAACTAGTGAGATATGACTGCTATGTACCTACATAACTTTTTTTTTTTTTTAATATATAGGAAGTGTAGGATATGACAGCACTATCTTAAATTAATGACTGTATTTTATGTTCACATTCTATTACTGGTGATGCAAATGAACTCTGCCCACTTCTATGTAGCATCATACACCACAAAAGTGAATGAATTATGGGCTAGTGGTAGGCTAGTATAGAACTATACACTTGTCCAACAGCTGGTTCCACACAAGACCACCTGACAATCAAACCCTCTATCTGAGAGCAGTGTCCAAACGCTCCTTGAACTCTGACAGCTCCGGGCCGTGCCCACTGTCCTGGGGAGCCTGTTCCACGCCCACCACCCTCTGGTGCAGAACCTTTTCCTAACACCCAGCCTGACCCTCCCCTCACACAGCTCCATGCTGTTCCCTCTGGCCCTGTCGCTGTCCCCAGAGAGCAGAGATCAGCACCTGCCCCTCCGCTCCCCTGGAGGGAGCTGCAGGCCGCCATGAGGCCTCCCCTCAGCCTCCTCTGCTCTGGGCTGAACAAACCAAGGGACCTCAGCTGCTCCTCATACGACTTGCCCTCCAGACCCTTTGCCGTATTTGTATCCCTTCTTTGGATGCTCTTTAATAGTTCTATATATATATATATTTTTAATTGTGGAATTCCAATCTGCACACATTACTCAAGAAGAGGCCACACCAGTGCAGAGCAGAGCAGGACAATTCCTTCCCTCGACCAACTGGCAGTGCTGAGACTGATGCACCTTAGGGTATGGTTGGCCTTTTTGGCTGCCAGGGAGCACTGCTGACTCATTTTCAACTTGCTGTCAACTAGAATCCCAAGATCTCTTTCTGCAGGGCTGCTCTCCAGCCTCTCATCCCCCCACTTTCTGTACATTTGTCCAGGATTGTCCCATTCCATGTGTAGAATTTGGCACTTGCTCTTGTTTAAATTCATGCAGTTTGTGATATTCCAGCCCTCTAATTTATCAGTTTGTCAATTTTCTCCTTACAGGGCAAACAGCATCTCTGTAGTCCTCCCATGTAATCCGACCTCACATCCAATGGCCTTACACTTTCTTTTTCTGCTTTATCTCTAGAAGAAGATCTTTGCTCATCCAAGCTGGCCTTCTGCCCTGTCTGCATGGCTTCTTACATTTTGGAATTTCCTGTTCCTGTGCTCTTAAGGAGGTGGTACTTACCAAGTGATCAGAACTGATGGACCCCAGTGCCTTCAAAAGTAGTTTCCCAGAGCACCTTGCTAACTAGTTGCCTAAGTGGCCTGAAGTCTGCTCTCTTCATATCCAAGGCTGAAGTTTTGGTGGTAGTTTTCCTCCTATCAATGAAGATTTTAAATTCAGCTACTTCATGATCACTATGGCCAAGCTGGCCACCAATTGCTACTTCACCAACAAGACCCTCTCAGTTTACTAGCAACAAATATACTAAGGCACCTTTCCTACTTGTTTAGTATCTGCAGCAGGAAGATATCATCCAGGTGTTCTAGGAATCTTTTGGCCTATTTGTATCAGCTGTGTTGTATCATCTTGCTAATTGAAGTCACCTGTAATGACAGCTGATCTAGAAACAACTCTTAAATAATAACTTATTGGTGTTCTCAACTTGGCCAAGTGGTCTGTAGCAGACTCCCACCATGACACCTGTTTTATTTGCTTGTCCATTAGTGCTTACCCAGAAGTTCTCAACCATGTCATTTCCAACTTTCAGCTCCATACAGCCCAGTTCCTCCCTCACATACAGTGCTATCCACCTGCCTCACCCTGCTGAAGAGCCCAGATGGATCCATGGTAACGCACCAGTCACAGAAATCTTCCCACCAGGTTTTGCTTATGCCAATGATGTTGTAGCTCTGGGACTAAGTCAAGAATTTTAGTTCCTCTTGCTTGTTTCTCATGCTGAGTGCATTGCTGTAGAAGCATTTCAAATGTGACAGTAGGAGAAGCTGAGAAACTGAAATGTCCTTGGCTCTGTGCAGCACTGCTCAGCAGCAGCTAAAACATCGTTGAGTTATCAACATTGTTTTTCTCCTAAAGCTGAAACATAGCTTCACACCAGACACTATGAAGAAAATCAACTCTGTCCCAGCTGAAACCAGGACACACCCCAAGCAGAACTCTGTTTCTGTTCCCCTCCATATCTTAGTTCCTCTCCTTTGCGCTGGTGGTGAGAGGGCAAGGGATCCTTTGTTTCTTGGGCTGTGGCTACCTGACTGTTCTGTCTCTAGTCTGAGCAGTATTTCTACCTGGGTGCACCTTCCACAGGTGCACTCACTGCTGCCACCAGACACTGACAGAAAGCTTGGGTGCACCCTGCAGTCTGAGAGTTGGGTGGCTGCATATTCCCTCGGGGACTCAGTTCCTGTGGCTGGAGAGGCCACAGGGGATGCAGAGGAAATGCATTTCTTCAGGACGATACCATGACCGGAGGTCTCTGTGAGTGCATTACAGCCAGCCTGGGACGTGGCACAGTGACAGCATTCTCTCTGTGCAAACTGTCGTGTCACGTCTTGTTTGCCCACCTTTTGGCAGACCTCATCTACTTGAACTGGGGCTTAGACAAACCTCAACTGTGAACTGTTGCTGTTGTTTGCAAGCCAATCTTTCCTCTGGCTAATTCTCAGCATTGATCCTTACTGGTTGTATAGCCTGGTCATGCTGGGGTCAGGCAGCAATCACGCCCTACATCAACAGAGTGCAACAGAGAGGAAAAACAAAAGTGCATGTTGTAAGATTAATTTATTTTATCCTCCCTGTGGAAGACTAGACTTCTAGTGCTGCCTGAAAATATACCAATAAGCTTTAAGAAATTGTTGAGAATGGTCCTGCACTTGCAGCTGGAAATTGCTCCATTGGCAAGAATAAGGCAATCACAATTCTAGCCTGCTAGGCTGAAGTGGAAACCTGACAACAGCCACAGACTGAATGAGATTGCAGAGTTTAAAACTGCAGTTCTTCACAAAAAATGCAAAAGATTGTATTTCTAGTAGTGGTTCCTTGGCAGGAACATAACTGAATAATATATGCTCTGCAACAAAGAATATAGTAAAGGATCAGCAGAGAAAACCTGAAAATAAATACAATACTGTTGTAAGTGACACCACGATGTAACTAGTAGATACAGTTCCTACAGTTTTCTAAGGTTTATGCAGGATGAGTAGCTTCAAAGGAAAGTCACATGTTACTCAGAACAGTTGCCTTCTTAGTCCAAGAAAATTAGTTTCCATATCTACTATTTAGATCTAGTAATTAAAGAATTTCAGTAAGTGTCAGAAAGATAACTGCATTACTTCAGATACCTTGCATAGAAAGAGTATTTCTTTCCTCAACAGCATGGATGGAAGTCTGTAGTTTTGGCTGGAAGATTCATCAAAACTGTAAAATTTTGATAGGTGTAGTAATCACAGGACTATAAATACACAGACGCACTTTAAAAAGGAGTAGAAATATTTTGAAGTATCTTGAAAGCTATAGAAGAAATACAGAAATAAAAAAGACAATAAGAATCTTAATAAGTAAGAGCAATATCTCCTTGAAAATTATGACTTTAATATAAGGTATATAGAAGGTGTCTGGTTCTGGAAAAGTATTTT
The DNA here is from genome assembly GCA_013399715.1 of Alectura lathami. NCBI lineage: Eukaryota > Metazoa > Chordata > Aves > Galliformes > Megapodiidae > Alectura > Alectura lathami. Next base: position 314,012 of record VXAV01001748.1, read on the forward strand.
CTGTGAAGCCATTAATAAACGCCTGTAGCACACTGGAACCACTGTACGTGACTGACATATAGTATTATTACAATGCCATGCACAAGCTAGCAGAAAGAAACTTTGTCTTAAGAACATGCCATCTGCCTGTAACTACTGTTTCAACAAATGGACTTGGGTATAGTCAGCAAACATCAGCAAAGCCATTGTGAATAGATTGTGTGGCTGTGTGATAGATAGAATCTGAATTAATTAATACGACATAAAAAATGAATTTCAGGTATATGTAGTCTTATGGTAGCTACACTGCATAACATTAACTGTTCATCACTATCTTCTCACTTGGATTGTTACGGTCACTTGTGTCTTGCATAAAAGACACTGCAAAACCTCTAGAAACTGAGGATAAATTGTAAAATTCTGATTTTAATGAGATGGGAATAAAATACTTTGAAATCAATTTGGTCAAATATTCATGTAAGAATAACAAGCACACTTACTCCAGCCATTCTCTGGAACTCTGGGGAGTTCTTTGGTTCCTTTCTTATTTTTGTGGGGCAAGGTAACAAGTCCCTCTTTTTTCTTTTTCCTTTCTTTTTTATTTTTTTTTGGGATACAGAATTGCAAAAGGTGGATTTCCGAAAACTGTTCAGATTAATGCAGTGGAAATACAGCTTTTTGAAAGGAATACAGTGTGGGCCTTACAGAAGTCCATATTCTTTGTGGATTCTGACCAGAGGTGGCTTCTATTCCTGATCAGTCTTCTCATGGATCATATTTTTGGTGACTAATCCCCTACCTGAAGTATCTAGGTGTCTTCTCAGTACTTTGGTTACTCTTAGAATTTACTGTAAGACCTTGCTTCATTTTCATTACTCCTGACTACAGTCCTAGATTGTCACCTCTGGCATTACTAGATTTGCTTTGTTTTTTGTTTCACTGTTTAAATATTGGCAAGCACTCTGAAATCAACTCCTAATATGAGTAACCTTATCTGAAAATCTAAAGAAGCCAGTCACATAGTTGATAGGTTTCTTTTGAACATTAACTTGCTTTCCCTAATTGCAGCAGGTAAATAATGTTCAAAAGCTAAATAGTATCATTGCATCCAATGGTGGTATATGCATCTGCAGAGAGTCTAGGCTAACATATAAAATTCCTTCCCCAGTGATTTTATTTTTTCTTGTGCTTTTGCTGATGAATATATTATTTTTCTTCTTTCTGAAATGTGAAAAGGAACAGTAATAGAAAGATGAGAAAGTGAACAGTACTGATCATCATGATCCATACCGTCTTCTAATGCCTTTTCTCAACCTAGTACTGAAGGATACAGCCACAATATTCATTGCATGAACAAGTCCTCAAAAGGACGTGGTCTATTTGTGGTCTTGTCTGTAACAAAACGTTACAGCCTAGGACAAATAAAAAAAAAAAAAAGCCGTTCAGATCTCTCCCAGAGTGGCAGACACGTTAATGCAGTGTTTAAAGCTTTTGTAGAGTTATAGTTCTCCTAATGGTCGGACACAGAGTGCCAACCCTTCCAAGTCCTCCATCAGGACTCACATAAATTTTGGATCCTGGTCTGCCAGCTGCAGCTGCTAGCATCATATTTTAGTAATGAGCCCTGTGAGCTTGCTGGTGTTGGAAATGGACTGAGACTGCAGGATCTGAATCTGTTTCTTTTTCTAGCCAAGAGAGAAATGGGCTAGTCTTGGCTTCATATTTTACAGTAGCATTCTGGAAATAAAAACAATGAAAAATCTCAGTGAACCAGGAGTGAATAAATAGATTCATGATGTGCTGGAGAGGAACACTTGTAGAGCTTTCTAGATGTCAGTGCAAAAAGGAAAGGAAGAGCTTAAAACTGGAATAAAACATGCAAAGACAGAAAGAAAAAAAAAAGAGTGAG
>VXAV01001748.1:325748-359377 GCA_013399715.1 Alectura lathami
CTGCATATATTTGTGTGAATACCTGATCAATAAAATAATGTAATTTCAAATTAAAAAAAAAAATCTTTTAGCCCCAAAGAGGCAATTCAATATTTTATTTTTTTTAAAAAATAATTACGAATAACTTTGAAATAAACTTTGAATCACTTAAATATTAATTAAAATGGTAATTGCATGCCAGAGCAAAACAATTTTTCATAATTACTTCAAGTGTTTTGTTCTGCTGAAGCAATTTAGTGAGGTCAACACAAATTGGTAAGCAGACCAGAGCTGTTCTCTGGTACAAAGATTTTAGGCTGAAACATTTGTTTCTAAGCATATGCCATCGCTGCCCCATGGTGTGCAGCCAGCCTAGGCTGCTGGCTCACTCTCAGATGCTGTTCATGTTGGCAGCAAGGAAATCCAGAAGGGCTCCCATGGAACTGGCTTTGCTTAACAGTAGCCAGTGTGAGACGTGACTTTGAAGGAAGGTGGAGCAGCACTAAACAAGCTGGCTAATGCAGAGCCTATCTGCAAGGCCTAGGAAGTCTCCTGACTGAGCAAGACATGTGTCACTTCGTGTGTTGAAGGCTAGGAGTGTGGTGGTGGGGAATGCTGCACCGCGTTTCTGTGCTTCAGATTAGTGCTATGCCTAGATGGGTTTGGTTACAGAGAAGTGACCTGGGTTATTATGCCCTAAGGTTATAGCTGGAACAGCTGTAGCCATCCAGTCCTAGCTGTAAGGGTAGGAGATATCTAACCAACCAGTGCAGCTAGGGGCAAACAGTAACCAGCCTGGGCATCCATATACCAATGCATCCAGTCACGTCTAAAATGCCACCTTGGTAGTGATTAGAAACAAATCCTCTTCCCAAGCACAGTGCAAGCTTCAAAAGGAATTAATAACCTAAACAAAGCCTTTAACCCAGTCTAGGAAAGGAACTGCAAAAAAGAATCATAAAAATGATCAAGTAAACAGCTCGGACAAATTGCAATTGTTAATTTTAAAGCAGCTACACCTTGTACTGCCTTGTCAGGATGGTTATTTGGATAGTTGCAGGCATTGGTATGAACAGAGCTAGGAATATCAACCAAATATACAGAGAAGAATAAAGATGTGCATATGAAACCCTCAAATTTATAGCCTTCTTTAAAATCAGTGCTTTCTTTGTTGATTGCAAATAATACTTTTTTTTTTTTTTCTTTTTGGATAAAAAGCATGAGAAATCTGAAGTACTGCAATTTCCAGACTCTAAACTGCATATCATGAGCAAACTGAATTCAAATGGTAGTAGTTACCACTACTTATTTCCTTTCAGTATTTTTTTTCAAAATCTCTTTGAAATTTGGGTATATAATAGTAAGCTGACACCACAATTTTAAACATGCTATGTTAGTCTCATCATCGTGTTTCACAAAGAGTATTTTGTCCCTACAGAAAATCAAGAAAGTCATTTGAGGTATATCTTTACTAGAAAACTGCATTCTTCAAAGATAGAAAGCTTAGAATGCAGGTTACCAGAAACTGCAGTAGACCAAGAGCAGGAAATGCATCTTTACTTTTATGGAAGTTGGAAACATCTAAAAATTTATATTGCATTGAACAGAACGCTCAGTTAATTTGAAATGTCTATCTACATTTTCTCTTTTTCTCTCTTGCTCTTTCTTCCTCCCTCCATGTCTCACAGGACAGTGCTTTCTTTATATTCTACCTATATATTCCCTGATCCAATTCATGTGTCCTTACCTAAGAATCCATCCCCTTAGACTGTTATTCTCCCCCACAGAGTTCTATAGACCAAAGTGGCAATTTGTTCCACATTTGTTTAAGCTGTTTTAGCCATCAGTACTAAAATACAATGGCTTATACTTGTCTGTAAATAGCTTTGTCCTCAGGCCTCAGATGGTGGTTTATTTTTCCTAAAGCACAGCACAAATATGATGCAGTTGAATAGACATTGTAATATAGCAGAAATGCTATTGGACCTTCACTATGCCAGAAATGAGGACCATGAAATTTTCGTTTCTTTCCTGCATAAATTGAGCTGATTTTTAATCTTCAGAAGAAAAAAGTGATTAGAGCAAAGGGATATTTTCACCAGAATGAAGAATAATAGCTTTGAGGAATAACATCATTATCTGTAAAATTTTGTTACGCTAACTTTCTTCCATAATCAGACAGGTAGACTTTTCAATAGCTAAAACACAGCTGTGTAAATGCAACTTCTAAATGTAACAAAGAAACTGAAAGCAGTCGCTCTATTAAACATAATTAAGTTTCTAAATATGTGGATAAATCATTTTCAAAAGTGCAAGGTACTTTCACTTTTTAAATTATTAATTATATGTCATACTAATATCAGCTAATATCATCATACTTACCCAGTTCCCTTGTGATTTTCTCCATAAAATAATTTGGTTTTACAGTTTTAAGTGGCATCTGAATATCTGTTTAATGAGATTTTTTGGGGCCTCTGAGGGTGTACTGCACAGAAATGTCTCAGTGAATACTCAGGGATATAATGTGGATTCAGGCTTTCATGTGAGCAGTGTTCTGCTGCTTGCTGTGGTGTAGGTATCCTGTTTTACATCATGCTCTCATTCAACACATATAACAACTTTGCAGCTGTTATATCCTTCACTTAAGCAAATCATGCTTGTGGTAGCCAAGGACAAAATCAGCAAAGTAAGAAGCAAAAGTTATTTTTAAAGATAACATTATTTTGCTAAATTTTTTTTTTTACATACAACTACTGTATTTTTACCCTAATTTTAGAAGCAGATTTCTCTCAGAAATGTATTTCTCTGCAAGTATTCCAAACTAGTAATTTATTGCTATGATTTGTTAGCCTTAAATATTTCACACATGATTTTGTGTAGGAGATTTCTTATTCTTTCATACTGTTTTGTTCTCTCAGATATTTTTGAGTTATTCGGGCATTGTTTCTACAGTCTTTATTTAATTTTTTTAAAGTTATTTATTGAATTTTATGTCACTCAAATAAAAATAAGTAAAATCTCAAAACTTATTATAAATGGGATATGATTTTTGAAACTGAAGCATTAAACAATACAGGTGATTGCTTTTTAGTAACTCATTATTAGAATAATTTATATTTTTGTAGCACTCTCCATCAGAGTATCTCAAAACACTTTACAAATATCAGTTAGTTAAACCTCTCAACTCCTGAAGGCAAACACACTCCTGAAACATGACATATTAGAGAATACTTCAATATTGTATATACTCAGAGAATGAAAATGTCATGGGTGTAATTGAAGAACAAAATGGGGAAAATGTTATTATTTTAAGAGCTGTGTAAAATTTAAAAGTCAAAGTTAACATTCCTGATTTTCTTCCTTTGTGGACCATAGAGTCATAGTTTCTTTACTAATGACTTTGTATAACTCAAACACAGCAGAAACTTAAAACCTTGTGAAAAATCATGTGAACATCTATTACACGTCTGCAAATGAAAGCATCAACATGTTTGGTCATTAAATCATTAAAGAATAATGCAATAATTGTCTAGGACTGGAGATGTCTGTCTTCGCATTTGTGGATGTAAGAAATTATTTTTCCATATCTATTTTTTCAGTGGCTGTTTGACAGTTTTTGCTCATTGAGACAGAAATGTGGATATTCCTAGGCACAAACGGTAGTGGGAAGCCATACAAAAGCCTTTGCTGCAAAGTCGCCCTTTTTACTGAAAGAGGGGGGGTTTAGGTTGGACATCAGGAAGAAATTCTTCCCTGAGAGAGTGGTGAGGCGCTGGCACAGGCTGCCCAGAGAAGCTGTGGCTGCCCCATCCCTGGCTGTGTTCAAGGCCAGGCTGGATGGGTTCCTGGGCAGTTTGATCTGGTGAGCTAGTGGCTGGCAGCCCTGTCCACGGCAGGGGGGTTGGAACTAGATGATCTCTGAGGTCCCTTCCAACCCAAGCCATTCTATGATTCTATGAACCCTTCTCAATAAGACTTCACAAATTTTTCCCCAGACTTTAAGGTAACCTCTGGTGAAGTCTTTCCTCTGAGTCATTCCTAGGGTAGACGTCACCCATGTGCCTCACTGCCTAAAATGCTGCAGGACCTTTAGATGACTGATAGCGGAAAACAAATTTTAGTATTGTGTGATTTAAGAATATTATCACTGTAAGCCCTGGACGACACAGCCCTCTGATGAACATAAAGGTCAGTTCTTAAAGATGTAGTGAAAAATTTTTCCTGCCCTAGCTACAGCCATCAACTCAGAACCTCTTGTCTGGCAGATCCATACATACAGCTCTGTCTGCAGGAACCTAAGTACCCCGGTGTGGAAAGACTGAGCTGGCACAGTATGTGCTCACCTGTACTCCTTATGTTGCCATACTCAAGCATAATGCCTGAAAAAAAGAATCTTTTCTTAAATGATCTCGAAACACTAATTAATCTATCGAGCATGACTTACCACAGAAACACTATATTTAATATTTATTTTCATTATTCTTTCTTCTCTAATGCCAGGAAGTAAAAATGGTAGAGCTATACAAACAGGGAGGCATTAGCTTATATCTAAGGATGAATTTGAAAATTATTACTTCTGCCATAAATCTTGCAGTCCATATGGATAAAGTACAATACTGGCAGTGATATCTACAGGTCCATCTGCACAGAGCCTCATTTTACTGTATAAGGTAAAGTGTTCTAAATCCAGCCATCTGTTTTCAGTGCTGTTTATTTCCCCAAACCTCTAACTAAGGCTGGTCAGTAAAGATAAAATGTAAATAGTTCCTCTACAACATGACTGAATTAAAAACGAAAAAAAAGAAAAAAGAAGAATGGATTCAAAATTGTATTTGAATATTTCATGCATTCATTTTTGTCCCTAAAAAAATTTAAAATAACAGATATATAATGAGTATTGTAATGGCATCTGCTAGATGCTATGCAGTCACAAAGACCTAATTCTGCTTCACCTTGCTGTAGAACAAAGCTTCTCCACCAAAGCCAATGTACTGCAAAGCACTGCAGAATCAGGATCCTTATATATTTTTTTTTCTTATGGATTTACCTTCCATGATAATAATGAGGGGAAAATTTGTTTTGATTCTCCCAGTGATTTCCTTTTAACTTTCAGAGCACAAATTGATGTTTTAAAAAATATTATCTCTCCCTCCTTTGTTAGAGGACTCGTGACTATAAATATATTTGGTAATATCTACTTAGCGGCTTGAATTCTTTTGATTAATCACAGACAAAGATATACATATGAGAAAATCCATTCTGTGAAAGAACTCATGGATCAATAAGAGGTTTAGTGCATTCCGTGCGTTCAGTATACTAACAGTCTGAAACCGTGAGGTGCTGGAAAATGCCAGAAGATACTTCTGCTTTGTGTAGTCTGGGGTGAAGTGATTCTATGTTGATGTAATTCTGCACATGAAGAAGTGGTAATAATGTAATTGCAGAAGATCTGCACAAAGTACTGACCTTAATAATTCCTATTTTGGAAATATAAATCTGCATAGCCAAGTACATCTCCTGAGGCCAATGTATCGGAAGTATCTGTATTGCTTGAAGAAAACAAACTGAAAGCCATTATATGTTAAGTCAAAGCATTCAGTTCTGTCATTGATCCTGGGGAACTGGAAAATTTCATCAAAAGGAGTGAGCCCTTGCAGTACCCTGGAGATCATTGAGGGAATATGTAGATTCACTACCATTTAAATTTAAATTTAATTTTTTTTATTTTTATTTGTATTTTTACTTTTATTTTTATTTTTGGTTGGCTTCTTTTCTCCACAAAAATCAGATCAAGTACTGAAGCCAAAGATTCAGGAAGATTCTAATACGGAGGCAGATCACACTAGTCAGATTTGAATGCAATAAGTAATATTAGAGAGAACAAGTTAGCACATGCTATATATTTTCCCTGGTTGTTTTCTAGAATCATTTTTTTTTCCTCAGATTTTCACTTGCTATCACCTGTGTGGCTACTAGAAGTCAGTAGACACCCTGGACAAAAAATGATATTTAATCTTTGGCATATTGAACATGCTATAGAACATTAACACATCTTGCGTCTTCATGCAAACTCCTAAACCATGGGCAGTTTAAGTCAGAACATAAAATCTATGAGAGGTGTTTTTAAACTTAGAAAACAGATGTTCAAAATACCAGCTGGTGACTTAGGGGCTGGTGACACAGTAGTTAAACATTTAACCTAGTGAAGATCAATCCAGATGCCCCAAATATGAGTTTTTTAACTTATGCTTTGAATTAATCGAGTTTAAATCACTACAAATACAATACTAATGAATGATTTCTCTTAACAAAACTTTGTAAACTAGTTGTTTATTTTTTTGTTTAGTAAATAAACAATTATTCTTGATTCTACCTTGTCTTGATGTTTGTTAAAGGTGGCTTTGTCTATTTGGTGTTGGGATTTAGTTCTTTCTCTTGAAGTCTGATAATCCTTAACAATGACTTCATGGGATGCTGTAAAAGAAGCTGTAGCTAGCTTATCTAACATGCAGCAAAACATACATCTACATAAAGTTTGTTGCCTTGTTTTCAGAATTGGCGCTAAAAGAATCTTCAATCAACTAGCACTAACCAGGAAAGCCTCTTGACATGCAGCAAGATATTTAGGAATCATTCTGAAGCCCTAGGTGTCACCAGGGACCATGTATGATACATCTGAACAATTTCATTTCAGAATTTGAAGCAAAACTTACAGACAGCCTTTTCTGCTTTACCACTGCAGAAAGATGGCTCCATAAGGAAATGTGTTTTAGCTAGTAGATTTGTGCTCTGACCTGTTCCACTCTTGAACGGTGTCTTCTAAGTCTTCATTTCAAAAAAGGTTCTCCATGAGACAAGTATCCTTCTAAGTTAATGCAAAATTTAAGATTAAAGAAATAAAATTAAGACATTTGGAGTACAATTGGGAAACACTTAATCTTCAAAGACTTACAAGTACTTTTATGCCAGAAGTCATCTTTGTGTAAATAAATAGCTATCCAATCAATACTTTTCTGTTAGCCTTATCTGGTGTCTCATCTAAATACCTACCAGTACAATGAGATTATAAGTAGCCTTTTAAGCAAGAAAACATGTAAATTATATCAAGAAACTAAATGAAGTGTTTTATATTGGAAGATGAGCAAGCAAATCACATTACAGGTAAATATTATTATTGAGGGCTTTTTTTTTTTTTGTCAGTACATTCCTGAAGCATAAAAAGATGAATATGGCAGAGCTGGAAAAAGTATACAAGTATGTGGATTGGAAACAGGCTGAGCAGCCAGGCCCAGAGGGTGGTGATCAGCGGTGTGAAGTTTAGTTGGAGGCCAGTAACTAGCAGAGTACTCCAGCAGTCGGTGCTGGGTCTGGTCCAGTTTAACATCTTCATTAATGCTCTGGATCACGGAGCAGACTTGTACCCTTGGCAATTTTGCAGATGACACAAAACTAGGAGAAGTGGCTGATCCACCAGAGTGTCACGCTGCCATCCAGAGGGACATCAACAGGCTTCAGAAGAGGGCTGACAGAAACCTCATGAAGTTCAACAACAGGAAAGGCAAAGTCCTGCACCTGGGGAGGAACAGGTGACCTCCCAGTCAATCAGTTAGCACAGATTTCGTCAGTAAGTTAATAAGAACAAAATAGGATCTCCTAGAGCTTTATCTAATGCAAATGTACTATATCAAATCGCTCCCATCAAAACTACTTGAATGTTTCAAACTACCCTATTTAAGATGGACCTTGCTCACACAGTCCTAAAACAGTGCAACTAAAAGAAATGAATTAGAAATATGCAATGAAAGTATATTAAAAAATCCATTTTTATTCTTTTCACTTTTCCCCAAAGCACAGGATTTCTAATCTAGTTATTTCTCGTTATATCTGTGTATACTGCCTATTGGTGTGCTGTAGAGTAGGAAACAGGCTTCAAACTTTGATCACCCTTTTTGGTTCAGAAATGCTTAAAATCAATCCAATCAAGTCTTTCAGCCCTTGGGATATATAAATTATGACAGTTTTAATGTACCTACATAAAAATTAATATACTTGTATATATTTTTAAATTAACAATATTAAAAAACTGTATCATGCATGTAGTTTGATAATCTGTAACAAAATATGTTTCTAATCTAAAATGCATCTATCCTTTTTATCTATCAAATATCTGATATCAAATATCTAATACCTGAGTAATATCTATCTAATATGTAAGAGGATGTGGATATTTAAATAAATGTTAGAAAATAGAGGACAGTATCAAGTTATAGTCATAATTTGACTATCATGCCTATGATACTTAGTAGCATTCATATAATGAATTGATGCTTTTTTTCCAAGATTCAGATTTTTAATGACAACAAAGAAATTTATGCACACAGCAAATCCCACGTGTGTTTGAGAAACAGACAATACTAGGTACTGCCTGCCTGTTTTTGGGTTTAGGAGAGAGGGAATGAAATATGGTATATTTGGAGACTAAAGTATTTTTATAATCTATGTGTTGTACCCTTGGCAGGACAGTATTTATTGCAAATATAGAGTTTTATCTACACAATACAGAGGAGATAAAATATGCTGAATTATTATGCACTGGGGAGACTGTCATCTGGGGACTTCAAGCCGAGAAATTATAACATACTCATTGGTATGAATTGCCATCTAGGAAAGAAGGCTCGATTCTTTCTTGCTAATGTGAAATGAGATCTTTAATTGTTTCCTCATAGCATGAGCGACCTAATGTATATTAACAAAAGGGTGTGTGCTGATTACGTTTGTTTGTTTTGTTTTGTTTTGCTTTGCTTTGGAGGGAATTGTAGAGTGAATCTAGTGAATCTGTACTGATGAAATGTTTTAAACTGAAGATGAAGATTCTCTTTCTTTTTAATTATCCTCAAACTTACTTTAATATCATTTTTATCTTTATGCACAAAATGTTAAACAAGCCACTTTTGCCAATAACTTTAGCAAATTCTTTGACTTGACTAATTAATCAAACAAATCTGACTATACTGATACCTTGGGAGTATACAGAAAAAAGGAGAATGCAGATACACTTGGTTGGGAACACTTATAAATCCTAATCATCCTAAATGGGTTTTCTAATGTTGCCACCAGGGTAGAGGGAAGGGATGCCATCCAGTGGGGCCTTGATGGGCTTGAGAAGCTGGCCCATGCAAACCTTCTAAAGTTCAACAAGACCAAGTGCAAGATCCTACACATGCATTTGGGCAATCCCAAACATAAATACAGGCTGGGCAATGAGTGGGTTGAGAGTAGTCCTGCCAAAGATGTCTTGAGAGTGCTGGTAGATGAAAAATTGAATGTGAGCCAGCAATGTGTGTTTCCAGCCCAGAAAGCCACTTTTATCCTGGTCTGCATCGAAAGAAGTGTAGCTAGCAGTTCCAGGGAGATTGTCCCCCTCTACTCTGCTCTCATGAGGCCCCATCTACAGTACTGTGTTCAGTTCTGGGGCCCCCAGCATAAGAAGGACATGGACCTGTTGAAGCAAGTCCAGAGAAGGGCCACAAAGGTGGTCGGAGGGCTGGAGAACCTCTCCTGTGAAGACAGGCTGAGAGAGCTGGAGTTGTTCAATCTGGAGAAGAGAAGGCTCCAGGGAGACCTCATTGCAGCCTTCCCGTATATAAAGGGGGACTGCAGAAAAGGTGGAGAGGTACTCTTTATCAGGGAGTGTAGTGATAGGATAAGGTGTAACAGTTTTAAACTAAAAAAGGGAGGATTTAAATTAGATATTAAGAAGAAATTCTTCACTATGAGGGTGGTAAAGCACTGGAACAAGCTACCCAAAGAAGTTGTGGATGCTCCCTGGGAGTGTTCAAGTCCATGATGGATGGGGCTCTGAGCAACCTGATCTAATGGAAGATATTCCTGCCCATGGCCAGGGGGTTGGAACTAGATGATGTTCTAGATCCCTTCTAACTTGAACTATTCTATGATTTTATGCTTCTGTAGAGCTCAGGATCTGATTTGGCAGATCTGTGTATACAGGTATTCAAATGTTTTGTCAGACTAGCTGGGAAAGATATAAACATTTGTAAAAAACCAGAAGCGTTCAAAAACTGAATCTCATAGACTTAGCTCATGTATCTAAGGGGGAAAATTGAACCCACTTTCTGGACAGCATTTACTGTACTGACTTGGGCTCCATTGACTACACCTCAGTGCACACATGACAAACCTGCACGTCAAACCAGTGTTTGTCGCAATCTGCCCTCAGTTCCCAACTTGCTCCATGCGAGTGATATTAGTAAGAAAAGGAAAAGAATTTAACTTTGGTATAAAGTTACAGCAAAGTATGCTTCCTTTTGGAATACCTATCCTGAGAGCTTGAATCCATGTTCAACACAGACACTCACTGACACTGCTGTACATGTGAAGGGAAAAGGTGAGAAGGACAGAATGGCTGAGGCTGCAAAAAACTTCTGGAGGTCATCTGGTCCAGTCCCTGCTCAGGCAGGGTCACCTGGCCCAGGGCCAGGCCAGGTTTTGTTTTCTGTCCCTGAGATTGTGTAGTCAAGACTGCCTCTACATATACTCACTTCACAGGACTTTTCTCTGGGTCATTCACTAGTCCTAAAAAAAGAAGTGTTAATTTATCTGTGTTTTCAGGTCAGAGAGTTTCAGGTAATTCTCCAGATTTGTGAGAACCCATGAGAAGGTCAGTATATGGATGAGGGTATGTCTCTGTGCTTAAGGGGCATGCAGGAGGACATGCTGCCATGTTTTAGAGTGTAGACTGCTGGGGCAGTGCTGAGAACTGCAACAGACAACGGGGGAAGACTTGGTGCAGTGTCTACTCCACACCCTCCTATGGAAGTAACACAAGTGTGTCCATGCTTTGTGGAGGTCTAGCTGGCGCTAGGTGTTAACATGCCATGATGATGTGAACAAAAAGAAATACATGTGACACTGCTCAATGCTTAAGTCCCCGTCACCATCTCATTTCATTCAGTTGTAGAAATATGTATTTAGACAATGATAATACTTATTAAGACATTAATAATAAAAATCTAATCATAGAAATGCATTTAGGCTTAACTTTGCTTTCACTCCAAGACTTTTTCACTTGCTTAGCTTCAAATTTGTGCTTCAATATCCATGATAATGGGGCATTGGCCTAAAATCAAGGGTGTATATGAATGCCTTTTGAAGTGTGCACTCTCCTAAATTCAGCCTGTTATTATGTTATACTGTGGTGGCAGCGTAAATGAATCTTTCTGCAAAACAATCATAAGAAGATAAAAGGCTGATAGCTTTCTATGGTAGATAAATCAAGTAGCATTACAGTGAGGATATAAACATGTTTTTTTTTCAAGGTTTCTGCTGGAGGAGACTGGTTATCAAAACTTCTCTTCTCAGCCAAGATAAAGATGACTTGCTTTTTGTAACAGCACAGGATCTGACCTGTTGGTTCAAGTAGAAAGATTTTGTCTCAGTCTCTAAGCTCTTATAAGATAAAATCTGCCCATCTCTATCAGTGTGAGAGGAGAAACCTGGAGAAGGGGGCAGCTGCTGCTGTGTAACAACACGAGAAATCCAAGCTGTGAGCTTGCATACTTGCATACATTTGCAAGCATACTGGCATGTGTCCTGCGCATTCGCTGTTTACTAGACTTCATGGGTCTGCTCTCTAGCTTACCTGAAAAACAGAACAAAATTTGAATTGTGGAATTCCAATTCTTGTTGTGTAGACATTTAAAATTAATCAGTACCCAATGAAAAAAATTGATTAATTTTTTTTAAAATATTTATTGTGAGATTAAACCATGTTATAAAATTTTCAAATTCTTTACTGTTATAGTGGCCTGTGTTTCTTTTTCTACCCTCCTCCATATTAATAAAAAATAAAACAAAAGCTTCAGTCCCTAGAAAGGTGTAGTGAAATATGTGATACAGATCTAAAATTTAAAGTTTGCCACACCAAACTCCTGCAAAATTATTTTTCTAATCAGTCAGAACTTCCGAATTGTTCTACAGTCTGGCATTGCACAGTCCCACAAGGTGCAAGTTCCTTTAAGCTGCTTTAGCTATGAATGTCAGTAAAAACGAAAACAAAAGAAGAGGCATTTCATCAGCACTTTCTTCTATTCAGTTTTCACATACTTCCATGGGCGGCGCAACTATTATCCATTTGAATTGATCATGGTAATGTCTCTGTGCAATGATTATTGATACCAATGAAATATAAAGGAACATTTAGTCATCAGATGATTACTTCTCAATTTTAAATTCTTTTTCAAATTAAATGGGACAATAACTGTCAGGAGTTAATACTGAAGGGGCTAAAACTGCAGCTGCCATTCGGTGTTAAAATTACATTGCCACTGACATTTAGACTATATATGTCAACCAAATCCATAATTAGTATTAGTTCTGAGGAATGATTTAACATGTGAATGGGCTTGGAGGAGTGATCTGACATGTGAAAGGGCCACACTATTCAGAAACATACACACAAAAACGCGCCTCATAATAGGAATGCACAATGAAATAAAATAAAATATATAATAAGGGGAAATATTTTAAAAGCTGTGTACACCATTAAGAGCTTTCTGCAGAGCTTTATATCTGCAAAATGTGTAGGAGGAGACACTACCTCCCACACTCTGAAGATAATATTCTCTCCTCAGACTTCTGCCACATAGTCACTCACTATTTCAGCAGTATGCAGTTATCTGTGAATTTGGTGATTAATTGCATTGCCCAGGGAAATACATCAACTTAATTGGCGAGATACATATTCTGGAGTTGGATATTATACTTGCACTTTTTGAGTTTTGAGTGTATAATAATATTTTCTTTTTTTTTTTTTTTTTTTTAATATGGTTTTAATTATTAATTTATTTATCATACAATGCAGAATACTGAGTTTCGTGTGAAATAGTCTTTATTTTCAGTGACATGTTGTTACAGATGTTCTCTATCACACTTGCACAGTGATTCATTGAGGACTAGCCAGATGCTGAATGAAGATATTGCTTGAATATGGGTGTTCATTCCTGTTTTATTCTCCAGTACCTATGCAGCTGAGCTAGCCCAGTGAATAGGCCAGGAACAGATCTAAGTTAAAACTAACACAGCAGAAAAGGGAAAAAAGAAACACATTAATTTAATTCCATCTGGTTTGTTGCATGACTCTATAAATGCTTGTGCTGACTTAATGGGGAGGGCGCAGGGGACTACTGAGGAATGAAGAGTGAGGGTAAGGTCAGAAGGCTGTATGAGTCAATACCAGCTTGAGGTGTTCACAGAGCCATAATGTTTGTCTTAACAATCTGTTCTGAGTCCGTCACTGCTATGCAGTTTCAGAACCGAAAACTGCTTTTAAACTCCAGAATTTAATCAGAAAATTGCCAGAAGAAAATGCAGCATGGAATGAATCGTATTATGATGTTTTGTTATACTGCTTGCATTTCGTTGTTTATCTATGTTAGCTTACATTAGCTAACTACATCTTCCTCTTCTTAAAGCAAATCATTGTGTGCAGATCAACTCAGGAAAAAAGGCAATCATCAGTAAAAGGAAATTTATTTCATAGAATCATAGAATCATGGAATATCCTGAGTTGGAAGGGACCCTCAAGGATCACTGAATTCAACTCCTGACTCCACACAGTGCCACCAAAGCCAAACCCTGTGTCTGAGAGCAGTATCTAAATGCTCCCTGAGCTCCAGCAGCTTGGGGCCGTGCCCATAGCCCTGGGAGCCTGTTCCATGCCCACCACTCCCTGGTGCAGAACCTTTTCCTAACCCCCAGTCTGACCCTCCCCTGATGCAGCTCCATGCTGTCCCCTCAGGTCCTGTCGCTGTCCCCAGAGAGCAGAGATCAGCGCCTGCCCCTCTGCTCCCCTAATGAGGAAGATGTAGGTTGCCATGAGGTCTTATAAAAGTTAGAAATAAAAATGTCGCATTTCTTTTGAGATAGACTGTTCACATATGACTTATAATACAAATGACTGGTAACACTGAAAGAGTAACAAAAAACAAGATACTGTTCCTGCTATTTAAGGCTATATTCAGGCTGCAGGGGGAGACTGAGTATTTTTTTCTACAATGAAATTAAATTATATTTTTAAAAGCAGGAAAATAAAACATGAGTTTGAGAGGGATCTTTTTGATCCTGAAGTCCCACAGCCGGAAGGATCATCATATAATCCTATCTGAAAAGGTACTGTGTTCTTACAACAACTCCCTGCTTCCCTACCTGAAAGCCTCTATCAGAATCTTACTCCTTTAATAGTTAAAAACCTCCAAATAAGTGACCAATTAGATGACTGAAGAATCCACATTTGTTCGTTAAAATCTGGGTTAGCTTGGATGTTAGAAATCTCATTTCAAATTTAAAATGTCCTTTTTCTTCCATATTTGTGTCAGAAATAGGATTAACAGCAGTAGTAACAACAAAGTGATGCACTATACTGTGAATTTGATTAAAATGTTGTGGCAAAAAATGTATATAAGACATAGCCATGTTTAGCCAGCTGGTATTGACCCTCTAACTTACACATCAGTACACTTCCTCAGTTCTAAGGCAGACATATTTCATTTCAATGTGTTTGAAGTGGTCACTTAGAAAAATCAGAAATTTTCAAATTAAGCTGTCACAGCAAATATTATATATCACAGAACTGGCAAGTAAAACAAAAGAACTTCCCAACTGTCACTGCTAGATTTTTCCTTGTAAACACCCAGTTTATAATTCTTTCCATTTTATACACAGGAGAGTAGAAATCTTCTTCATTTGATTAATGTATGAAAAGCACATGAGCTGGATGTACATACCATTGACTTTCTGACTGCAGGCTGTAGCTGCCTGAAGGAGAGTTACGAGAACAGTGGAGCCAGACTCTTCTTGGTAATGACACCAGTAGATAGTTCAGCAGCCAGAGGCTGTAGTTTGTAAGGTGCAAGATGCAGGTTAATAAAAAGTCTTCACCAGGAGGGTAGTTCAGTTTTGAAAAATGTCATTGAGAGAGACTAGGAGTCTCTATCCATGGGGCTTTCAAGGCTTCACTATGTAAAGCCATGGCTGAACCGATCAAGTGCAGTTAGTATTCCTGCTCCAAGCAGGAGAAGCAGATGAGCTTTTGCTTGATTATGGTCCAAAGCAGGTCCGACTAGCGTTACCATGACTTTACACAACAATTGAAATGCCATAGTACAACATGCAATACATAAAAAAATTTATTCAGTCCTGCCAAATGCCCATCTAATCCTTTCTGGCTTGGTCAGAAATGGCACATTTTGCAATTTCAGAATAAGTATTGGTATGGATAGTACTTGAATATTCCAGGCAGATTATAATTCTTGATTGTTGTTTGATCTAACCATGTTTACATCTATTTTAGGAGATATGTTACTAAACAATTTATATGTTTCAGAGAGGTACACAGAGGGGATGATTTATCATACTGAGAAGAGAGTGGGTGGGTATTCATTTTCATCTAATTTTAGACTATCAAGTGTTAGATTATCATACTTAAGACAGACATAAACATATGTTAATTAGTCAAGAGAAAAGAGTAGTTGTGAAGGTATGTTGGCTTTCCTAAGATAGTTGTCTAAGATAGAGAGTATGAATCAACTTCTGAAAATGATGATTTCTCTTCATTATGGAGTTTCCAAAATGACTCAGACATCAAGTGTTTAAATGACTAAACTAGGGCACATAAGCACAGAACTTGTCACTGTTCAATTAAAAATATTTTTGTTTTATACAACAGAGAATTAGAGGAAAGCAAATGAACTTGTGGTTTACAGCTTTAGTATCCTAATTCAAACCCTCATAACCTCAACACTGAGTTTCAGGACTTCTGATGTCAGTGCATTACATTTAAGCACATCAAAAAGAGACATTAAATTATTACTTTGTTTGGAGGTGCAAACACTTCAAACCATTTCACATCCTTTGATCGTAGCTTTTGTTTCCTATGATGTATATAACAGAAATTCTAAAGAAAAAATAGAAGGTGAAGAATTCATGGCTTAAACTGGCATTATACTATATAAGCATATATTATATAATAATAGCAGCAATGAAGAAGAATAAGGCTGACAACAACTTTGTCTTTTGATAAAATGTCTTGCACGTTTCTTTGGCTAAAGCCAAGTTAAAATTTCCCTTGATCAATTATTTAACAGATTTCATGAAAGGAAAAATTCCTTACATATTCTCATTCATCTGTAATGTAAGTAACCTTGATCTTCATAGTAGTCATTTGGTGACTTGATCATAGGCATGTCAATGTATTTAGATCTTAACTGATGTCAAAATAAGCTGTTCAGTCCTAGTATTTCCATTGTTGTCATGGCCATCGGGCCTCTGAAGCACGAAAGATGGCATTATGATATCTAGGCTGAAGTATACATCATAGGGGCAACATTGAGTTATATGAGAAACATTGAACGTTTGATTTTCAGGAAGACAACAAACTGACAGGTCAGGAAGAACTGTGAAAATGAGGGTCACCCAACCATTTACGTTGTGCTCTAATAAATCTGTTCACTGCACTGGAATCAATCACTCTCTTAAATCACTTACCTGCATCTTTGTCCTCAGGTGATACACATCCATAATCCAACTATAGAATAGTCAGTCTTGGTCTAGCTATTTTCATTTTACAAGTGGAAAACAAGTTTAAATATTTTCTGCTGGTTCCCGTGGGGTTCAAGTTAATTTTGCTATAGTAGTGACGGCATAACTGAACCAAGTTTCTTGGTATTTCAGTTTGGTTGGTGCTGAAGTTTCTGGTTAAAATTCTACAAGGTCAAACTATAGTTTTAGTCTATGTCTATCACACCAGTCTGTTGGAAGTTTTCAGGAAGAACTTTGGGACTATAAATCCACCTCTGAATTGAAGGATGTATAGGCACTCGTGCTGTGTAACAAAATCTGTTTTCACACTGTGAGGCAGGCAATTTTATTGCAAATCTCAGTGTATTGTACTGGCATATCTCACATGTTTGATAGACATTTGGCACATATATATGAAAGCATTGCAAAGCAGGAAGCTGACAGAGAGAAAGTGCCAGAGGAAGGCAGTTTGTTTTGATTTGCTGTATCTTAGCCATCTGGGGGGTGAGGTACTATTAAAAGAAGAAATACAACTAAGGCTATTTAAAGAAACTTACAGCAACCAGTGTAAAAGAAGAAACCTTCAAGAAACAGCTTTCACTGTTTATTGACTTCTTCTTACAGAAAGATTTACTCCCAATGCTTCTGAATTTAACCTCTGATTAATACGAAAGTCCTTGGTCAAGTTTACTGAACATTTTCTCATTTCCTTTTGAAAATTTAGGCTCTCACAGTTTTGGCATTTAGGTCTGTAAATCTAGAATTGAAGACAATTGGTTTAATAATATATAGAGTATTTTACTATGTTATTGTAAGGTTATGTATGTATATTATTGAATTAGTATTATTATAGTTTTGTAGTTACTAATGTATACAGCATCCTAGCTAGGTGAGGAGTTCACTCTTAAGATGACAGCAGGGGATGCTCGTAAGCAAATAAATCCTGGTGGAGTTGCATCATCACAAATAAAGGAAGAAGCATAACTTTCTGTACAGGTTCATTCAGGAACATAAATTTGTTATAAAAAGAGAAACAAGTGAGAGTAGGGAAATAACAATAGACTTAATGTGTCTAATCTGTCTGTAATTAAGACTTCTGTCAAAGTCTGCAGTATTTCTAAAATGGGATCAGCCCTGCATTGCACAAAGCAGTGCATAAGAGTATACAAAAGTGTAGATTAACAGCTCTGAGTCTGGGAAGTCTGACATTACCCTCTCTGTCAGAACAGCACACTTACAGAATGTGAATATTCTGAGACTCAGGGGGGATAACATAAAAGGAAACCCAGTCAGAAAACTGGGAGTCTAAAAGATGTGGGAATTGGATAAATGGTGCTTTTCAGAGAGGAAATATTGCACAGAATAAAACAGGCCTGGCAGCTTTTTTTATGAAGTGAAGCAGCCTGTGAATCTAAAGCAGGGAGCAAATAGGTCACAAGCAGGTGAATTTCACCCAAGAAAATGAAACTTTCTTTTCACAAGGAGGAGACTGCTTCTGAGCATTTTCTCATAAAACAAAATGAAGACACCTAGGCCTGCTGCAAGGCAGAGATTTAATCCAGTTTCATGAACACAGGTTAGCTCATTCCTCATGGGAGAGAATAAGTTACCAAGGACAATATCTTCCCAAACAAAAGTGAGGTTTACATATCCTTGTTTCATTAAATCAGTTGTACAAACACATAATCCAATAGGAATTACATTTTCTTTTTTGTTCTCTAGCTCCCCCAAAATAAAAGGTGTCATACGCCTCAACTGCAGCCCTTGTTAGTATATGTGTGTGCAACACATATCTGCCCTTATAAGATGTAACTACATACAAAGATGAGAAAGGTTAATGCACAGATTTTAGCGAGTGAGAACATTTTCCTTGCTGCCTTGCAGCAAGCAGAAAGATTTCATTTAAGAAACTTACTCAGCCTCTAAGCTTGTGGCTGTGAAGCTCCAATCTATTTATAGTGATTTTATCACTTACTCTAAATTAAAAATACAAAGGATTTTTCTCTCAAAATGCCTAGTGGAGGTTACTTGCAAGGGCTATTTTTGCCTTATTTTACTACTATTATTTTATCAAATAACCAGTGCAAACAGGACAGCCAAGAGATATGTCTTTGATGATCTGTGTGGCTGATTGACTGGTAAGTGCTGTTGAAATGGTCTGTGTTAACTTCATTGATGAACTGAGCAAACATGAATTGTCAAATTAGTTAGCATTTCCTGTTCCCATAGCTCTGACTTCCAGCCATGACAAATACAGTCATGGCACACCTTTACTTTTCTGATGAAAAAGTATTCTTGCTTGCTCTGCTACGGATCGTTCATATGTCTGAGAAGTGCTGGTGGTGGCAGAACACCCATTGCATCTCTATGATGCAAAAAGAGTCTAATTTCTAATTAATGTCTTGACTAAAAGTTGCTGCTTATCTGCACAGTGAAAGAGAAAGTTAAGAACGTGCAAATCTCCTGCTTGCATTCAGCATAGGAGTGTCCCATCACATTGCTTCAAAGGTCTTACTTTAAGGAAAGGCTGAAGGACAGCTCCTTTTCTCTTCTTTAGAACTAGCTTAATTTGCAGGGTGATCAAAGCTTCATTTCCTTAATGATATTGAAAGAAGCACATTTCCAGAAATATTGGGAAATTTTAAGCCTTCTGGTGTTGTGTTTAGTTTGTGTTTTCCTGACTGTGAGTTAGTGCCCTGAAGGGACAATTTTAGCATCAGTGTGTTCAAGGTGATTAAACCATGCTGTCAGTAAATAGTTCTCACAAGAACTTGAAATCAGACATTTAATCATAGTCACTTGAAAAGGTAGGTTTGGTCACAAATTGGTATATCCTGAAAATGAGTCAAGCTAGAATGTAGACAAAATTTTACTATGATTTACGTTTACAATAATATTTGTATGACCATTTTATGTCAATCTACTTTCATGCTAAAAAGCCTATATATCATCCTCCAAAGAGGTAATTTAATTTTATATAACAAGTTTCCTTCTTGGAAAGAAGCCTTGATAGAGTTCTCTTGATAAAAGTAATAATCATCCTGGAGTGAAACTTGACAGTCAAGTTTGAAAAAGACAGGCTGTGCAATAGGTAAAGAAATAGCAGAATATAAATTTCACAGTTACAGGATCATCTCTTTAATTAGGAATACTTAGCACCATTAGATAATGGGTGGCAAAGAGAAAGAAACCACATATTACTTAGAAGTAGCTTATATATCTGTACACCAAAGGTATTTGGCTGGTTAATTTCATCTTGCACTCTGTGTTATACTAAGAAACTCACAGAGTTCGTGTGAACAATGTTTCTTGGAAACATTTTTGGTGCTGTTCTACATTTTCACTTCTGGATTAGTTCTCAGATATCCTTTAAAAATTGACTGTATAAAATATCCCTTTTAATTACCATCAGAAAAGTGAGGGGAGTTAAATTACTCACATTCTGAACTATTACTAGGCTACTGTAATCGCGAATTATCCAGTGTTGCAGTACCATCAGATTTGTCATCTGGCACACAAAGGAAAATGCAGATATTTGAAGAATATGTTTATGGAACCAGGATTTTAAAACAAAAAAAAAATAATTATAGTCTAGTACAGATGTGTACTAAAAAATGTAAAAAATGTGCTTTTTTGCTTGTTTCTGTTTGTAATGATTTGATCTTTTTTTTTGCATAATCAGTGTTGGAATGCAGATGTCACACATAAACTGTTGTGTTTTACTTTATCTACGTTTGGTTCATTTCAGTGTAGCCACATTGTATAATTTATATGATTGGAAGGAGAAGTACCTTGTGGAATATATGACTGAACATACACTTGTCGTGATCTGATGTCGCAAGAGGTTTCTTAACGATCCCAAGAGATGAAATGAAGACACAAACGAGGTCAAATGCCATAAACTAAACTTATTTTTTTTTATCAGAAATCGAGAGACTATAGCGATAGGACAGAAGAGAAAAGGAGTAAGGTAGAAGAGATAGACAGAGAGAGAGAGAGAGAGAGAGAGAGAGTAGAACAAAGAGATTTCACCACTCCTCAGGTCCAGCGAAGTCTGGGTGTCAGGGTCTGCCGGTCTTTGGTCGTGGTGGGTCGTCATCCAAGGTGTGATGGTGAGTTGATGTTGACCACACACACTCTGAGCATACGAGCTCCCTTAGTTATAGTCCAGTGGTCCCAGACCACTCTTTGAGTGACAGTTTCTGGCATCCAAGTTCTCAGCAGGGATCTCTTCTGTTCCTATCTTCCAGGCCTTGCAAATTATAATCAGCAGTGATGAGAGGAGGCAGGTAGGCGCCAGACTGTCCTGCCTTCACGGAACACAATGCTATCACCTCCTAGCTTCCCCTACCAAGCTAAAAATATTTGCTCCCAGGCAAGGGTCTTCAGGAGCCACCTGTATCAAGTATCTCCTGCCTTGGGCCTTTTCATTTGGAAGCAAACAGCTTCTGGCTTTGTCCAAGAAGTGCTTTCAAAAGTAAAACTGTCACAGGTGTTCTTGATTGTAGAAGGTTGATTTGAGACAATGCTTTAACAGTCCCAGACAACACTGTGCATAACTATTCAGTGAATAACTGATCATTTTAGCGAAAACAAATTTGTTGTGATCATTAATGTCAATGAAATTCTTGATGAAAATCAATAAGAAATGCCTAAGAATATCACTACATTCAAGTCCGCATTCATTATGAATTCATAGAATCATAGAATCATAGAATCATAGAATCATAGAATGGCTTGGGTTGGAAGGAACCTCAAAGATCATCCAGTTCCAACCCCCCTGCCGTGGACAGGGCTGCCAGCCTCTAGCTCACTAGATCAAACTGCCCAGGAACCCATCCAGCCTGGCCTTGAACACAGCCAGGGATGGGGCAGCCACAACTTCTCTGGGCAGCCTGTGCCAGCGCCTCACCACTCTCTCAGGGAAGAATTTCTTCCTGACGTCCAACCTAAACCTCCCCTCTTTCAGTTTTAGCCCATTCCCCCTTGTCCTACCATTATCCACCCGTGTAAAAAGTCAGTCCCCCTCCTGCCTGTAAGCTCCTTTCAAGTATTGGAAGGCCGCAATGAGGTCTCTCCGGAGCCTTCTCTTTTCCAAGCTAAACAATCCCAGCTCCCTCAACCTTTCCTCATAGGAGAGGTGCTCCAGCCCTCTGATCATTTTGGCCTCCTCTGGACGTGCTCCAACAACTCCACAGTTGTAGGAGTAATATTCTTGGTATATATTCTTTGTGTTTCAGATATTAACAATCTCATCTACAGATGCAAAAGCTGTTTACATGAGAAGTGATTCCCGTTGCAGCTAGTGTGGAACATGCGTATGTTCCATTGTGACCATGTGCAGCCCTTCTGCCTGCAAAAGCTATTGTTCCTCTTGTTTGCATACCATTTTGGCTTAATAGTTACCGTGGATATCCAAATAATTGAGTTTCTCAGTCCTCTTTGGCTACTCCTCTCGCAAATTTTCTGTGTTAGACATGTTGCCCTTAGACAGTCATGGCTCGAGGACCCACTGCTCTGACTGAATATTTATATGCTAATTTAGAATTTAAATCCTGTGTAAGAAGCAATTCAAGACTTTTTTAAAAAGCCTGTGAAACTATTTTTTTTTCTTGTTTAAATCACAGTTTCCACCAGATGATGCTAAACCTGGCTCCGTTTCTTTTTTTTTTTTTTAATTGTTAAATGAAGTATCCCTCTAACACGTTTTTAAGGTGACACACAGACACTCCCTAATGGTGTAAAGTGGTGATAAATAAGGAAACTTGCATTTGCAGGGCAAAATTGGGTTTCTCAGAGCTCCTTTCTATTGCTCTGGGGCAATATTGCTCTGGAAGAGAATTTATAACTCATAATTTACACCAATCTGTATATGAAGAGTTTTACTGCTCTTATGCATAATTCTACACATCTTCCAGCTGCTTGTTCAGGAGGGTCTGATGAAAGGCTGGTCTTTTCCGATCCTGGCTTGCAATGTATATAGCAGACCTGTAAGAGAAAGACAGTATGTTAGCTGGGAGAAAGTGACAAATTTCAGCACCTTTATCACTGTTCAATTAAAAAAATATATTTATTTGGAAGAAATTATTTATTGCTGTTTGTTAAGTGTTATGGTTAATGTGAATGGGAAAATACAGCTTCATGCACACTCTCTATAAAAGCAAAGCCTGAAAACAAAACACCAAACAAAACAAAATCACATTAATGCAATTTTGGGATCAGAGAGCAAAATAGTAAATCTATATTAGTTGAATTATATTGGATGTAACTGTAACAGCAACAGAAAGCAGCCATAGTGAAAAGGATGATGAGTGTGTCTGGGATGCAGAGTCTGTGTTTATCATTTTTGTATAGCAAAGTCATTCTCAAACACTGGATATGTCAAGCTGCACTAAAGGTCATTTATTTACTACTAACTTTGGACATTATGAAGTTATTGAACAACCTTGCATCTCAGATCTCATAAAGGGAGGTATATTTACAGGGAGCAGTAAGGTTAAAAGAATAGCAAAACATACTCAGAATACTGTGAATGATGATCAGTGAGGGGAAGCTTGAAGAGGGTAGTTCATTTATACTCTTTTGGCGCCATTAATTTTAATTTGAAATTTGAGTCTGAAAGGCAAATTCAAATGAGCACATAAGACTTAGCAAAACGTTCCCCTGGAACGTAAACCTACTCGGAACCATGAGGAAGGCTGAAATACTGGACATTAAATACTTTGGAAACTTAAGCTAATACAACCCCTTGTCATTCTGATGTATCCTGGCCTTCCCCTTCCATTAAACACTTGGGAACACCATTGCTTGATATGGTGTTCTGGGAGCAATTATAGATGTTCTATGCCGTGTGAGAAGGAGGCTCTGGGCCAGGCATGTCATCGCCCTTGTTTTGAAACACTGCATGAGAGCAGAAGAGCATATTAGCGTGTAAATTCAATTACCTGACTTTGATGGGTGCAGCCCACACAGCTGATGAAGCAGTTCCTAGGGGTTCCTAATCAGCTTCCTGCCTTTGACACTTGACTGTTTTACACTGCTTACACGGAAAGGAACAAAGTGTTTGTGCTGAAGCAGGCTGTCTGCCTGCAGCCCATGGAGGATCAAGCCAGAGTCAAGGAAAAGTGTGAGGATGAAGGAATTGCAGAGTGAAACTGCTACATACTGGCTGTAAGCCACATTCCCTACACTGTGCTGCAGGGTGGGAGAGGACCCCTACCTACACTGTGCTGCAGGGTGGGAGAGAGAGGTGAGAGAGCAGAGTTAGGTATTAAAAGGGGAGAGGAACAGTGTTGGCTTAATACTTGCCTTTTTGTGTTCCACTACCTGAATAAATAAATAATTATTTTAATGGCATTAAATTAATTTTCCCAAAGGTTATGCCCTTTTTTTTTTTTTTTTTTTATCATAATGGCAACTGATAATTATTCACTCTGTCTTTATCTTAACCCATTACCTTTCTCATTCCTGTCCATTCTCTCCCCCTTCCACCCTAAGGAAGAGTGAGTGAGTGGCTGCGTGTGCATTTGGATGTTAGCCAAGGTAAACCCACCACAATGGTATTCTCTAAAATATTATTTATCAGAGCTAACAAAAGGTGGAGAAAAAGGATAGACAATCTTATATCCCATCAGATGCTGAGAATCCCAAATTGTGCAGCACCAGGCAGACTTCCCACTAGGGCAAGGCATCCAGTGTAGGGCCCTATTCATGGAGAAGTTCACCAGAATTTAGAGCTCGAACAGGATTTTCTTAGAAGAAAACAGCTCTATTCATCATTTCTACTTTCAAGCAGAAGGGTATTCACAGGAGAACATGCTGCTTCACTTTCAGATATAGCCAAGGACAGGCAGGTGGTGTAATTGCTTGTGCCAAGTGAGAGCTGTCTACAGGCTCCTCTGCTATGGTTACCCTTCAGAATTTTTCCTGCGGCCAAGGGATTTGTGCAGCACAGCACAGGCCTGAAGGCGCAGCTATGTGTGCAGGATAGTGCAGCGCAGCACAGGCCTGCGTCTGCTCAAATTAGCTGCTGTGTGGATTGCAAACTCTGCAGTGTACAACAGTCAGATCACTGTCCCTGGTTTCTCAAAAGACGCAGGTCTAAATGCAGGATGTATTTGGATGACAGAGAGTGATGAGTTAGCCTTGGCTGATGGCTGAACTCAGCCCCATCTGGCAGGTAAGGGGGGAGAAAACAGGATAAGAAAGCTAATGGGTCAAGTTAAAGACAGGGAGATTGCTTAATAATTACTATTGCAGGCATAACAGACTTGAATTGAGTAAGATTAATTTACTGTAAGTTAAAATATATTTGGGTAGTGGGAAACAAAGGCACACACTAAACCAATACCACTCACACTCCCTCAGTCTCCTCACTCGTTTCCCTCCGTGAGTGGTGCAGGAGTGACTGGGGACAGATACAGTCGGCACACTGGCTTTTGCCACGTTTCATCTGCTCCAGCATGGGTTTCAAATGGGATACAGTTCCTTACAAGAAAACTCCTCTGGTGTGGGTTTTCCATGACCCAAAGTCCTCCAGGACATAGACAACTGCTGTGGTGTGCATCCTCCACAGGCTGATGTGGAATATCTGCTCTGATGGAGTCTCTCCCACAGGCAGCAAGGGCTACCTGCACTTGGTCCTGGAGCACATCCTTGCCCTCCTTCTCTGAGCTTGGTGCTTCTTCTGCTGCTTCTCATTCCTTTCTTCCCTCCTTCTCTCTGTCTGGCATTTTCTGACTTCTTAGCTATGTTTTCCCAGAGGTGTCACCAGACTTGCTGAGGAGCTCAGCTGTGTTGGGCTGTTTTAGAGCCAAGTGGAGATGGCTCTGTCCAGCACAGGACAGCCCCTGGTCTCTGCTCACAGAACTCACCCCCTGCAATGCCTCCCAGAATACCTGGACAGGGGCAATATGCAAACTCCAAAGATACATTTGAGTGTGTCCTGCTGCAGGTGTCTGGCTTCTCCATCATACTGTAGGAGATTTTTCTGTTCCACTCTGTGAGTGTACCTGGTGAGACAGCTGTTTCTAGTGCATGGGGTCACAGCAAGGAAGAAAGGCTCTAGCTCAACCTTACCGATGGTAAACTGCTACCACACAGATGATTGGCTGTTGTTTTTCTGTTACTGCTTATTATAACAGTGGGATTATGCTTCAGCTCTGAATTTCTCTTTGCACTTTTTATCTAGAACATTTTTTTCTTAACTTGTCAAAAGTTTAGATCAAAATAACTTATGATCCGAGCCCTTCTCCATTAACTATGTCTGCTTATAGTCTTATTTATTTTCTGAGAAAATGTGTGAATGCACATTAGATTGTTTTCTGAAACAGAAAGCTTTTCTCAGTTCACATCATGCATAGACTAAATACACTCTCCAGCAATAAAGTAGCTGTTGATGTTTGCCCTGCACAGTTGTGGCAGCCTCATTAGTTTCGCTATGTAGCCTTCAGTAGTTTCATGCCAAATTAAAAACACAGGTCATTCAAAGGACTAATGCTGTGAGATCAGCATGCAGAAATTTGAAACTCACCTGAATTCAGTAATTTAAAAAAATACAATGCCACTTCATACTCCATCCAAAAGCAAAAAAAATCACTAAGGCTATAATTAGGAGCGTAGTTCTGTCTTAGTAATTAGGCTGTGACTGATATGTACACATGACTATGAAAACGAGAAATATGTTTTATGTTGTTTGCAATCTATGTAAATGTTGAGTCCTTATCAGTGATTTTCCTGGTCATGGGAAGCATTAAACCATTGAAATAACTTGTCCTTTTTAAATATTACTTAGTGTGCAATGGTCCTGATTTGAAGATCACTAAAACCAAGACATTCTTTTCATTGTGTGGAATATATTACTTAAGTGTCATGCTTAAGTGTCTAGCTTTGGGTGGAAGAGTACAAAAAAAACACCCTTACCATGGTGATATTTTGTTGGAATAAGCACAGCTGGGTCCATCTCATACCCTGGCCCTGTTAGGACAGTACTAACAGGATGGTACCATGTGCTGACGGGCCTTCTTTTGGAGAAGAATTAAGGTAATAAGGAATGGAGAGGCTCTTGCTCAAGAACATTGAAAGACCTTGTGTTTCTTAGCCTGGTGAAGGATCTCAGAAAACATGGTTCTTCTCTACAGGTAAACCAAAAGGATATATCAGGTAGGAGAGGTCACTTTTAAATAGTGCTGAAGTCTCCTTTCTAAGGGACACTAAGCCCCATCGCCTGCTTTCTTTACCTGAGAGAGTTCCCTGCTTGTCAGCACAACAGTTTCTTATGAGTTCATAAACCTCGCATATGGAATTAGGGAGATGAGAGCAGCATGCTGGAGACAGGAGCTAATGGAAAGCTAAAATTATCATAATCTGCTCTGATAAATCATCACCTTGATAAACATCAAGGAGGGACACCATCTGCTTATGTGTGAGAACAGATGAGAAATGCTGAAAATCAAAATAATGTTACTCGTAAGCAGAAAAGAAAGGTTTCTGAGCACTCTGCTGTTAACAGTTTTATGTTTAACTGGTTTAAGGAGGGAACTTAATGAAATTATGAATGGAATTGTATGATTTGGCTGCAAGGAACCGGTTTCAATTGCCCAAGATGTTCTTGCCAAATTTTTGCAATCTTTTCCTAAGTAATTTTTCTTCCGATGGTTGATGATTGCCAATTTTCAAAATTTTACACTAGCTGATGTAGTACACAAGCAGTTTTTATTTAGCTGTTAACAACTTTCTTCTCAGTGTTATGCCCTTTAATCGTTATCTTCTTTTCTCTGATCACCTCTCTTTCTTTATTCTGTCATTAATATGAAGAATTATCTGTAGCATGCAAACACCTACCATCTGAAGTCTTAAAGGAGATGTTTTTCCAAAATCTCTCTATAGATGTAAAAAGCTTGAAGACCTTCAAATCTTCTAAATTATTGAAGTTATTTAATTATTGGCATTAAATATTTTATTAATATTTTAATTAATTTTATTAATAATAATTTAACCAAAAAAAAATATTGTGGTGTTTTTTTTCTTCTGCCTGCAGACAATAACAGGTTTTTAAGAGTTTCACAAATCTTCAGACCCTTGTGAATTTGATTTTACCTTATGTCTTTATAAAAATATTATTTTTCTCCACTTGAAATCCATGCATAAGCAATCTGTCCACCGAACAACTAAAATGCTGGAACACAAAGGAGTTTAGACTTTAATTTGGTCAGGTACTTGTAGACCTGCAACATCATCAAGGAGTATTAGTAGAAATAGAGGTATATTTGCATAAAACTCATATGGAATAAACTGTAAACAGTAGTTGCAATGTAGTTAATTATTATGTTCATAATAAAGGGTTTTAATGGACACTACCTTTCTGAAGCTGTATGAAATAGAAAGTACTTGCCAGAGGTAATAACTAGTTTAATTTCTTTCCATAAATGTAACAACCATTCTCAGCAAATTATTATGCTTAAGAGCTGTGAACAGAGACCATCAAGAGGAGGTTTCTCTTCAGTTTGGAAAGCACATATATGAAGATGTAATTCTACCCAGGTGTGATCCCATATCACTGAGATTAACAAGGATATCGTCATTTACTTCTGTTGCAATGGTTCTCCATGAAAATAAGTAGTTTAAATATATTAAAGATATAGAACAATATGAAAAAGAGGTAATAATGCTCATCACCATCATTGTAAAATAATAAAGTACAGAAATAAAGCAGTATAAGACTCCATTAAAAAATCCAAGCATATATTTTAATAAAGTTATCATATTCCTGTACAACAACCAATATTCTTCAGTAGCATTCATGAAATCACAGAATGGCTTGAATTGGAAGGGACCTTAAAGATCAAGTAGTTCCAATCCCCTGCCATGCGCAGGGTTGGCACCCTCTAGATCAGGCTGCCCGGGGCCCCATCCAGCCTGGCCTTGAACACCTCCAGGGATGGAGCATCCACAACTTCCCTGGGCAACCTGTTCCAGTGCCTCAACACCCTCTGAATGAAAAAATTTCTTCCTAATATCTAATCTAAATCTCTCTTATTTTAGTTTAAAGCCATTCCCCCTTGTCCTAGCACTATCTTCTCATGTAAAAACTCGGTCCCCTTCCAGTTTATAAGCTCTCTTTAAGCACTGGAAGACCACAAGGATATCTCCTCAGAGCCTTCTCTTCTCCAGGCTGAAGAAGACCAGCTCCCTCAACCTTTTGTCATAGGAGAGGTGCTCCAGCCTCTGAGCATCTTTGTGCCCTCCTCTGGACTGACTCCAGCAGCTCCACATCTTTGTTCCTCTGGGGGCCCCAGGCCTGGATGTGGCACTGCAAGTGGGGCCTCATGAGGGCAGTGTAGAGCGCGACAATCACTTCCCAGGTCCAGGTCCCTCTGGATGGCACCCGTTCCTTGTATTGTATCAACTGCACCTCTCAGCTTGATGTCATCAGCGAACTTGCTGAGGGTGCACTCGATCATACTATGTCATTGATAAAGATGTTGAAGAGCACCAGTCCCCAGATGGACCCCTGGGGGACATCACTTGTCACCAGCCTCCACCTGGACATGGAGCCATTGACCACAACCCTCTGCCTGCAACCATCCAACCAATTCTTTATCCACCAAACAGTCAACCCTTCAAGTCTGTATCACTCCAGTTTAGATATAAGGATGTAGTGTGGGACCTTGTCAAAGGCCCCACAGAAATCCAGGCAGATGACAATCGCCGGTCTTCTCCAGTCGACTGATGCTGTCACATCATCGTAGAAGGCCTCCAGACTGGTCAGGCATGATCTGCCCTTGGTTAAGCTGTGCTGGCTGCCTCAGATAACCTCCTTGTCTTGCATGTATCTTGTACCTTAACATGGCTTCCAGGAGGATCTGTTCCATGAACCTCCCATTGTATGGGGGGTGTCCACAGAGTTATAAGACAGAAACATGCCGTATTGCTGAAGCTTGTTTGTTGTTGTTTTTGTTTGTTCATATGTTTGTTTTTACCTTTTAGGGAGTATGATTTCAAAAGTATTATGCATTTTAACATAATAGCACAAATTTACTTGAGGTTCTTACACATTGAAAATTCAGGTAATAGAAAATATTACTTACTGGATCAAAATACAATAAAGTTCATAATTTGACTTTAATAAGTTTTTAACATCTATATGTAATAAGCATATATTCATGAAATTAAATATACTACACATAAATAGAAGGATTGCCTCCTTGGAGTAATATGACTGATTTCTGCATCAGTGTACACATTAGTGTTCCTTATAATGTCAATATATACAAGACATTAAAACTGGAATAAAACACACAGCATACAGATATTATAAATCAAAACTAAATGAGAAGGCAAATATATTCTAAAATTTCTTACAGAAGGCCAGGTAACAATTTGGGCCAGATATTTGAAGTTTTGCTCTAGTGGAGAGAATTCAAAAAAGAATAATTTGAATCTAGGTGTAAAGAAAAAAATAGGAAAGGAAACAGCAGCAAATAAAATATATATCTCTGAAATGACATTTTAATGAATAAAAGGGATTATTAAAACCTCTGCAAACACAATTTCCTTCCTCAAGTAGTAGATAACTAGTTTAACCGCCTCAACATTTGAACAGTATGAGATATCAGAGTAAAGGATTTAGCAGATTTGATGATTTGCTTCTGCATTCAAGGAAGATGATAAATGAGTTCAAAAGGATACAGGAACCCTCATTTGCAAACTGCTTACAACAATCCCAATGTTAGATAATGGACACCAAGAAATCTGTGAAGGACTGAAACAGTAGGGCAGTCATTAACTGGAATGGAAAGGATGGATGAAGAAACCCTGAAGGTACATTCAGGCTAAAAGACATTGCTGCCACTCAGCTGCATGCTTAAAATGCCCACCACATCTCTTCTGCATAATTCTGCCTCTAGGATCTTCCCTTTCCAGGCAAAAGGGTATGGTCGCAGAAGTCACTTTCTGTGACTGCAGGATAAGATTGTCTGGATCAAGACTTCTGTAATTTTTAATAAAGCCCACAGAAACAGATACCATGAGATACCATGGTAAGGAATCCAATATAAGGGCATAGATAAGGGAAAGCTTTGGAAAATAATATGTCAATGTGCAGATAAACAAACAAACAAACAAACAAACAAACAAACCTTACAGCCTTCCAAACATTCTTCACTCATGTCACTTCTTCATGTCTCATTAAGGTGAGTACTAGACCATTTCTTATATTATAAATTGAGAAGCCGAGATGGTAATTTCTTGTTGATAAGCAACTTGAATATCAAGATGCAAGAGGCCAATGAGAACTGAAACTTAAAGTTTGAGAGAATGAACTATATGGGATGCAGCAGAATGGCTTGTGAGAGCTATCTTCACCATAATTTTCTTATTACTAATGAACTCTTCACCAGCCCGGAGCAAATTCCATTCCATCAGAGTATTAAAAAAAATATGTAAATGAGATATGGAGACCTAATTAGAGTGCAGGAATTGCATGGTTCAAGGAAAAGTTCGGTTATGTCTCAGTAATTACACGACAGCCGTTTTCCCTAACAGGCTAAAACAACTCCATTTCAGTATAATAAGTATTATAATTAAAACAGCTTTTCAAACTGATGATGCATGAAATATATCATAAAAAATGTAAAGTCCAAACAACTGTAGGATTTGTTTAAAGACCTGGGAAGCGTGGAAAATAGACATTTTTTATTTCTTTTTTATTTTTTTTTAATTAAATGCAGATAATATGATAGCCCTATATTTTTAGAAACAGAATGTTAACAGAAAGTGCATAATATTCCACGTCAGGGAAAATTGATGCTCAGCTACAACATGAATTTAAAATTTTAACTTTTTTTTCCTGTTCTTACATGTAAATAGAATGAATTACGTAGATATGGATGCTGAAGGAGGAGCTCAGGTAGTTGCGATGAATGTTCAATATGAAGGGTTTGCAATGATGAATTAAATTTAATTGACCAATTCAATCTTTTCAATCATACTATTAAAGATAGGTATTGAAATGCACATTCTCCTGGGAATTACTGTGCATTTGCATTTTGTTATCTCCATGACTTTTTCTTCACAGATAAAAAGACTTTTTTCTTCTCTAAAAGATTTTTTTCTTCTCTAAATTGCAGACAACCTAACAAATTGTAGCAAGGCAGAAATAATCGTACTTCCTAAGAAGGAAAAGTGATTGAATGGCAGGTATATAAACTTCTGAGTTATTTTTTACATATATTTAAACAACACTTTTGGATCACATCCAGAGAAGGGCATTTTTTTTCATTTATTTGCCTCGTTCTTGGATACCCCACTGTAGAATAAGAAAATGCTGATCTTTTCAATGTCAGTGCATGTTAAATAAACTAAAACTCAGAAGAGGCTAAGGATCAGAATTGTAGAGAAATTCAGCAATTCACTTTTAAATATTACTAATCTATGAAGGAAATCAGTAACTTTGTTAAATCTGACTGAACATTTCCAAGTGTTTTGATCCTGAATAATATACTTGTAACTTTGAAGTCATTATTACTTTAAATTCTTAAGTTACAAAGAACTAATAGTTATGGAGAAGTATGACTTTTAATACACTATTTTATTTGGCTCACTTCTGAGCTTTTCATTGATAAAAAGACCACTTCTATAGGCTCACACAAGAACAGTCCTTAGTCATGGTCCTGCAGCTTCTGTAGGAGATGACTGAGGGTTGTGCTGCTGCTCATTGGAGGGTAGCTGGAGCCTTTGTGAAGTTGTGAAGTCCATTACTGCAAGGGATATGATGCTTACAAAAACAAACAAACAAACAAACAAAAAAGCCCTCACTTCTTTCCCACCATGAATTCTGGTAAACCACTTGAACTCAAGATGTCCTGTCATACTCATCACTTCAGAAACAATTTTAATGAATAACCAGGTAAATGAAGGTCCCACACTCAGGTCAGTTATGTGACTTTTGTGCCAATGTAGGAGGAGTTCAGCATCCTTCACTCTACTCAGAATCTAATCAAATCTTGCTACCTTAATCCTTGGATGTTTAAAGTTGAAGGTTTTTTCTTAGCTTGCAAAGCACCTGGCAGGACTAGACCCTCAGGTTATACTGCATTTTCTACCTGTTTTCTGACTTGCAAAGCTCTCAGTGGTCTGTCTCATCAAACCTCTGATACCAGTAAGCTGAAATGTGTTATGTTTTATTATTATTATTATTTTTCATGGAGCAGAATGCCCTCTGACGCAAGAAAAGCTGAAGGAAAAAAATAAATACTGGGAAATATACATATGCATTTCTTTACTGCATACTAGGAAAAAGAAAGAGTAGTCAAAAGTCTAAGATAATGTGTATACTGCCAGCTCCCTTGGAACTTTCATTGCAACACTGACCACGAGTTCAGACCACCCCTAAAACACACAAAATACATTTTTAATGGGGAATAATAGCATTAGCGTTCAATACAAAGTTTTGTTCTCAGATAGTGTAAATAATATGCCCAACACATCAGCTTTTCTGAGTTTTTTGTACCCCTGAGATACCTTTAGCATTACTGTGCTGAGCAGTTATTGGAATTACAGTTCAATTATTCCACTGTCTTGGATTATGCATATGAGCTGTAAAGGACAAAAAAAGCCTCTTTTCTTCCTCTATTGCCAATTTAATGTGTTGATGTTGAAGATATGCATAATTAAATTATATTTAGTATGAAGAGATGAAAGGAAGCTGTAAACCAGCTTACTTATGGATCATAGCTGATCAGGACAAATAATTGTGTACTTAACTCTTTCTTTCTTTCCTTCTTTCCTTCTTTCCTTCTTTCTTTCTTTCTTTATGTCATTTATCCTGGGAACTGAATCTTATTGTAACATATTCTACACCTTTGCATTTTATTCCTCTTTTAAAGTATACTGCACTTTGAATTTTCAGGACTGCACTAGCTTTTTAATGCTACACATTCATCTGCTGTCATATGCCATCACATCTCTAGAGCACATACATAAGAAAACCTAGCCCAAGACACCTAATAAAAGTTAGTGTTTTTTAGAATACTGTATGATGATATTTTCCACTCCCA
>VXAV01001748.1:376637-388587 GCA_013399715.1 Alectura lathami
TTTTTTTTTTGAATGGAATAAAATGCATGAAAGCACAGAAGCCTTGTTTTCAGAGTTGAGTGAATTTTTATTGCCTTGTGATAATCTCAAGGAGCAAGGAACTGTGATGGAAACACTGATTTTCCTGGCTGTGTGATACAGTTACTAGGCACTGAGCCATGGTTGTATGCTCACGTATACTTTAAAATATATGTAGTCAAGCACAGTAAAATAAATTTTCTAGGAGTAAAAGCTGAGCTAAGATTTTTAATCTAAAAGTCAGCTTCATTAAAGAATCCGACCACCAACTGCCGTAAGAAAAATGCTTGTACTATGTATTATGCATCTGTTGTATCCACGGACTGATATGAAGCATTGCAAGGTGGAACTCTACTGACAGGATAGTGAAAAAGTGATGCATGAAGACAATAAAAGAAAGCAAAAAAGATTTATTAATTTGTGAATTTACATAGCCAGCATTTAAATCTTCCTGTACAGAATTCTTCAGCATATTCACATTAAGGGTTCAAATTATCAAGCTACTTGTACACATGCTTAGCTACTGGTATTTATTAAAACAATCTAAACACATGCTTAAGATTTGCAAGTGTTTAAGATCCTTACTAAATTAAAGCTTACATAACTGATCCTAAGCCCTTTCTCATTAATATGAGTCTTTCTATTAGCCAGGAAGACCTTTGTGTTTTTGCAGGGGTAACGCTTAGAACATTAGAACATGCTCCTACATACCCAGTGCACCACAAAGCTAAGATAAACATTAACATTTTGTATCATAAATGCATTGCCTTGTTTTTGTTTGCTATTATTTTTTGCATTTCTCTCCACTACTAATACTATTACTGTAAGCTAAGATTAGTTTCTGATATAAAATTGAAGTGCTCTTCTTGTAGAATGCTAAAATATTAAATTTGCATTATTACGTGTTTGATTGCATACAGAAAACTAATTTGTATTATTAATGAATAGCTGCAGTAATGTCACATGAAATCACCACAACTTGTATAAATATTCCCCCCCTCCCAGGGAGAAGAGGTATGGTGGTACTGGATCATTTGCAAACTCCCACTCATTCTGTGTCTTCATAAAGGTTGCTTTTAAAACAATAGATATTTTCTGAAAAGAAATGTCTACATTTGCAATAGCTTTTTCAGTGAAACACCACCTTATTCAGACATAGTCTTCTTTAAGGGAAGGCTCCTTTTTCTTTCACAGAAACTTTCAACTTCCCCCTCAGCTATGGATAAGGACAGTCAGCATCTCCTGAAGGACGTGTTTAACACGGATGATTTTTCATGTGAGAATTACATATGAAAGATATACAGAATAAAATTAGGTTGGAACATCTGAATTGGGAAAGACTGTGGTCAATGTCACCAGAAGTGCTCATTCATTGAAGTCTTCATCCAAATTTGGCCAAGTTCAGTGTGACTATTGATGTTGATAAGTGGAAAGCGTATCCACCTAGCCTGACTGAGTTGAAAGCAGGAAGCAAATGAAGTACCACCTTCCCATAGTATAATCTGTAGATGGTATAGCAGGTAGGTAGATACTAGACAGTTTAAACACCCGTAGGCTACTAATAGCAACTCTGTAAGAACAAGCGTGAATACAGTTGTGGAAGAAGCAAAGAATTAACAACATTACAGTAATTGCAGCTTATATTACCATTTTAAGGATTTCAGCTGGGAAGCAAAAGTATCTCTACTTGTCCTTAACAACCACTGTGTGCTGGAGAAAAGTAGCTGCTGCTTTTTTGTCAGTAACATAGAATACAGAACTGGAAAAGTTGCGTCGTGTTTTGCTACTTATCTTTTGCAGCTCAGATTCTGTCAAGGAGTAGATGATGATCGCTGAAATTGTTACATTTTAGCCCATTTTTTGGTGAAACCCTTAAGTGAAGTTGGTAAACTATCTTTGATTTCTTCTTGAAGAAGCAAAGACTGGGGCTGAGGTAACTGGGAAAACTATGTGGAAATATCTCCACCGGAGTTCCCCCAAGTAATCCTCAAGGAGAATGTTAAGACTGCAGCAAATAGCAGGGACACCAATTCACTTGGACCTGCAGTGATTGCAGCAGCTTCAGAAGGACAGGTGCAGCAATTATGTTCTGCAGCATCCCAAAACAGCAAGGGGCCTGGCTTGGCCATTTTCATTCTTAGCTACCAGATTTGACAAAATGAGACTGCTTGCTTTACAGGTGCTGACATGCTGCATGGACATACTGTTCCTCTGCTTGCTTTGTTTCTGTTTACTTCAGCATTCATGGCATCTTTTCTAATTTTCAAAGACCCACCTTTAGAAGATACTCTTCTCTGTGATATCAGCAGTTTTCTACCAGACTCAAGTATTGCATTTATCTCAGATCTTACTGCAAGAAATGAAAATGGGTCACTTATCCATGCAGCCTACCTCTTATTTACATAGCTCAAGTTAGAGTTCTCTGGTCTGTGGACAACCAATAGCAACACCTCTGGTTCAGCCCCTGGCTTCATTCTAGCATTGCTACTGTGTTAGTAGTTACAGGTCCCCACCGCTTAAACTGCGCTGGGGAAGGAAAATTATCAGGTGATTTGGAAGCCACTCTGCAGTTCTGAAAACCTAGGATTGGTTCCCTTCTGTATCACGGACTTCTGTCACTGGCGAGGTCATTACTCTCTGAGTTGCCCTTCTGGAGAATGTACTTTTACTTACTTCATTGAATAGCAACTCTCAAACCAGGATAGAAGTAGGGGAGGCATTAAACCTGATAGATAAACACAACTGTAATTAAATTAGGGAAGTTTTGCACTGATTATCAGTCTGGATCACTTATCACACAACAATCCTCTTTCTTTTTCCAATCTTTATTAACATAGAAATTAGTATAATATCAACATAATCAAGTAATATAAATGAAATATATTCTTGTAGAAACTTAAGTGGCCTTTTGCAAAACCAAAGAGCATACAGGGACACTGTGCATTTTAAAGGCAGCGTTGTCCTAGCACGGACATTACTTACACCAGCAGAACAATTCTTTGCTGAAATAGCTGATTTCCTGTCACTTATTGAGTGTTCTGGGGAAGAACCTTGGCTGTTTGCTAAAACAAGCAGTTTTTCCTTATCTGGCTTCATAGCACTATGCATTTTATTCTGTGCACATACTATTTTACTCTGTGCAGCTCACCTTCCTCATCTACAGACTGTCCTCCTCATGGTTACAAAGCAGATCCACAGATTTATGCTTTTTACTTCAGGCTTCATGGATAAGAGTTTCTTCAGAACAAGTATTGTGGGCGCTGTGGGTATATATACACTGGAAAAGTTCATCATCATCTGTTTCTAGCTAATTGCTGTGAGGAAACTATTGACGCACACACAAACTGACACCAGGTCACTTGCATTTTAACAGACGACTGAGAGGGGAGGTGACTTGTTATTGGACAGCTCCTTCAGAGCTGATACGTGATACCCCACAGAGCAGAGTGTTGGATTATCTGCCCCTCCAGGGTTATTTCAAAGCACACAACTTCAACCAGTCATTTGGACTAATTGTGCCTGAGGTTGTCACCCACACTGAGCAAAATGATCTGTACTAACCAAACCACCTTACTAGAAGAGAGTTACCGGCATAGTTCTCAATCAAAGGCAACACATGCCGCTGGCTGATTTGGCAGTACAAGATTTTTGATTGAAACTAGACAAAGTTTTTAAAGACAAAATGGCTTAGGGCTGTTCACTAGGGACCCAATTAAAATTAAATGTGTTTAATTACATGCATCTTTGTTATAGAACAAATACAAGTATTTTAAACTTAAAAAATGGATAATTTCTCTAAGTAGAAAAGCTAATTAGGGCTATTTTTATGTTACCTCTTCAGGCCATTTTTAAATTCACAATCAACCATTATCTTCTGAATGTCTCTTCCAGTCCTGAGAGGAGTATGTTTCATCATCAACTGTCAGATGCACTTTTTTTTCTTTCTGTTTGATAAATTTTCTATTTATGAATTCAGTTTCTTATTTATGGAACATCATTCTAAAATAAGAAAGCCCTGTGAAACCTTTCAAACTGAGTACAAAGCAAACTGTGCCATGTACAGCACCATAGGCCTGAATACCAGGCAAATTTAATGTCTCAATAGGATACAGGAGATTCTTTGTGACATTTAATGTATGCTAACAACACTATTAGAAAATATATATCAAATAGTCCAAACCTCAGAAAAAGAATGTGTCTAAACGTGTTAAGAAAGCAAATGCTTTATAGGTCAATACTGATGAAACTGTAACTCTAACCTGTTCACACCAAGTAATCTCCTTTGCTTCCAGGTATACTCATGGGTATCTTACATATTTGTTCTGTATATTTTATGAAAGAAAAATATGATAACATAGGCTATGGAAGTCAGAGAATAGATCTGGAGACTCCAGAGGCCCCTTGCCTCGAGTCCTGTTTCTTTACTCCTTATTCATCACCATTCAAAATTTAAAAATTCCTTTAAGGAAAAGTGTTGGCATCTTGTGTGAGGCTAAATAAATTGCACAAAATATGAGAATTATTGTCTTATAGGAATTTTGCACCAAAAATTCTCTTTTTCTTACTCTTCCTACCCTATAGTCAGAGTATAATAGTAAAGTAATTTAACTCAGAATACTGTAAGAGATAACTTATTGTCTGTGAAAAGTGAAGGTGTAACTTCTGCAATTTTTTTTTTTTTCCAGTTTACTTTCAAATGTTTACATTATAATGGAGTAGACTATCACAAAGTAGCTGGATATCATATTAAGGTTCCCATAGAACAGTGAAATTGCAGCGTAGCAATTTAAGTGGAGAATATGTATGAAGGAAAAGTGCATGAAGGAACAAAAATTATTTATTTTGATCTCATTCTTAAAGTGAGAGTGGTTTCTACAAGGGTCAAAACCAAAGCAAACAGGTTCCAATTGAAGATTTTTCAATGCATTCAATGGTTCTTGGATTTAGCTCTTATGAGAACATCCAGGTTTTTCCTCCTTTATAGTAATATTTGTAAGAAAATATTACTCCTTTTGGCAGCTCAAGCAAAGAAGCAACTTCAGTAATAGATGCTAGACTTCACAGTTATTTTCAAATAGTATACATCCTTGTGCAGTATGCTCAGAGCATGAAAAGTTACAAATGAAAGTTCAGGCTTTTAGTATGAATTTGGAAAGTTTAAAATATTAAAATACAGAATGACCACTAGTTAAGTAGGCACTTCTCTACTTAAGACAGTTTCCTAAACTGCAGTGATTTTATTTTTCTTTCTGTGCAAATCTCACTATTATTTCTATTGTTGAATATGTTATGTACTTAGGTAACAATAAATAAAAGAACAGTTCCTGCACCACAGAAATCTTAGAATTTATTAGACAGATGTATAGTCAGATGCGTATTGCTGGATAATGAAACTATTATTCATATTTAACACTGGCTTGATTTCAGTGGAATCAGTATGAGATATTTTCAGCACAAATAGAAGACAATTAGTTGTGTAAAAGGAGTGGGAAGATAATGAAGAAGCAAAAGATTTTATTTGACATGATTGTTTATGCTGTTATTGTATCTCTTTTAATTAATTATTTGTGGCTATATGGAAGGTGCAAATTGGTTTTCCTGTTTCTTTTTTTTTGAAATTTTAATTATGATTTTCCTCAGAAATGTATGTACCTGTGTTAGCTGTATGTGTCTCTACTGGTCTTCCCCTAACAACATTTGAAACTATGAGTTTATTTCAGTCACATCCGGCAGTGAAAATTTCAAAAGGGAGGGATTGTTCCAGAGATTACTAGAGTTCAACCAGTTTACAAGTGTACACTGAAGGGCTGTTGAAGTACCATTGCACTTAAGGCTGCTCCATGAGTTCAACATGGGGTATACCTAGGGTTATACACTTCGCAGAGAAACCCTGTAAATGATCCAGCTTTAAAGCCGGGAAAAACTCAGTTGGAACTCATGCCTCCTTGACCATCAAAGTCAGTTCATCATAAATCATATAGAGTAGAATTTATAACCTACCTGTAAACATCTACAGTGTAAACTTGTACATCTGAGCTACTCATGCTTTTTATAGTCAGTGGGTAGTAAAAGGCTCCGCAAGGACACAATTCATCTGACCTGCTTTAGACATTTGTTTTGAGATGAGATAAATTGTGCCCTAGAAATGTGAACTTCTCTCCATTGACTACAAAGACAGTCTAGGGCAACTCATTCAAATATAAATGGTGATTTAAATCCCAATCAAAATGCATGGGACATCAAGCTACTTATTCCTTAGGTACTTAATATAATTTAACTCTGTAAAAATTTTTCCCGTACTCATAACTTTCATGAAAACTAATGTCACATTTTTTAATTAACTAAAGTTTTGAATAAAGCTGAGTCAATTGTGTATTTCTTATATTGGAACAAGTGCATTGTCTCTCCATTATATGTTCAGATGTTATATGTGTGCATATGCACACACATGGACAGTTCACAGTTTTCTCACTGCCTTGTGTTTTGGTTGTGTGACCCATAGGCCTGGGACATGAGTGAGCTAGTGGACCCAAAGTGTGGAGGTAAAGACAATAGGTCAGACCTGCAGATAAGGATTGTTTCCTTCAGCAAAGACTCTGCAAAGACTGAAACCTTGACAGGAGAATAGCCTTCCCTAAAAGAAATGAAGCGCTCTGGCAAA
Source organism: Alectura lathami (assembly GCA_013399715.1). Taxonomy (NCBI): domain Eukaryota; kingdom Metazoa; phylum Chordata; class Aves; order Galliformes; family Megapodiidae; genus Alectura; species Alectura lathami. The sequence goes on from VXAV01001748.1 coordinate 383,317, forward strand.
GAGTCTTCTCCCATATGGGTTCAATAGTGCCAAATGAGTCTAAACAGAATATTAAAGGATCTGTGAACCCGCTGCCCATAGCCAGTCAGACAATGGAAAGAAAAGACACTCTGCCTTTACATCACAATTATGTGAGCTACAACTTTCACATTAGGGAAGTGTAAGGGGGGTTCTAAATCTTAGTGTACAGAACTGAAATTTCAAATCCATAAAGACTACAAATGTGCAAAGAAGTGTGTGTAATATCTATGTATTATATGCAAATATATAACTCCATTACATTTTGCATATGTGTCTTCCTAGGTCTAGTAAGTGCACAGCTGTTGAGTGATATTAGAATCAGACTAGAAGAATAATCTAGTAGTCAGTATTTTTATTTTTATTTATTTATATATTTATTTTGAAAAGCAGGACAGAAAATCAATCTATTACGCTCTACTTCTCAATAAATTCAGTGCATGACTAATGTTTCTTGACTATACCTTGTACCCAGAAGAAAGCAGTGAAATATCTGAAACATTTTTGTTTGTTTGTTTTTTCCATAGTCTCTTAATCTGTTAGCTCAAATGCACTGAAAGAATGGAAGTGGTGAGACTTGGGTACTTACAACAATAAGCTTACAAGAAATGTATACGGATCTGCAGTCCATGGAGAAGAGCCTGCAGCAGAGCAGGAGGCCCTGGGGGAACTACTGCCCATGGGGCTCCATGCTGGAGAAGTGCAGTCCGGAAGGATGGACACCATGCTATGGACCCGTGTATGGTGCAGTGCTTGAAGGGCAGCAGCCTGTGGGAAGCCCGCGGAGGATTAGGTGGGAAGGACAGCACCCATGGGAGGGACCCCACGTGGAGCAGGGGTAGAGAATGGTAAAGGAGCAGCAGATGATGAAGTGTTATGGACTGACCACAGCCCCCATTGCCCATTCTCCTGCACTGTTCAGGGGGAGGAGGTAGAAGAGAGTGGATGAGGTCGTTTCAGTTTGCTTTTAGTTCTCACTGCTCCAGTCTGTTATCATGGCAATAAATTACATTAATCTCCCTGTGCTGAGTCTGTTCTGCCTGTGACAGTAATTGGTGAGTGATCTTCCTGTCCTTATCTCAACCCATAAGCCTTTTCTCATCATATTTTCTCCCCTGGTCTTTTGAAGAGGGGGAGAGAGCGGTGTGGTGGAGTTAGCTAATCATCAGAGTGAAACCACCACTTTTGCTCATTTAAATTAGAGAGAACGTATATCATTTTGGGCTCTAAGAGTGCCTTATTTCCTTGAATGAGTATATATTTTTCTTGTATGGGCCTCTACATACTGAAGTAATAGATATGACTGTTAATACTAATGGTAATAACAACACACACTTGAAAGGAGAAAGCTGGAAACTCTTGTTCTTCAACAAAATGAAAGACATTGAAAGGATTTGAAGTGCTTACATTACTTACTATGCCTGAGCAATTCCTTTTTTTTTTTTTTTCCTTCTTTTCCCCTCCACTGGTATGTGTCTTTATGCATGTGGAATTCCATGCTTGGCAATTAATTGTATGGTCTAGTTTCCAGCTGAGAGGCTGGAAACAGGGCTGAGAGATACAATTGTGTTAAATGACTTACGACTGCTTAGGAATATTTCATGACCTTAGTACTGCTTCCTCTGCACATCCATGTCAATTTTTTCAACTTACAAATTTCTATATAGATCCTCCTACCAAAATAATGTTGTTGGAGTAATTAGGAAGTTAGGAAGAAATAAAACTTAGGCGAGGCTGTGATAACATTTCAAAGTACCTGGAAGTCATACTTCAATTACTTTAGTAATTTACTGATGTGACAAAGACCATTGATTAGTGGGTTTTGTTACTTTGTTTGTCACATTAAATATTACAAAAACCTTTAATTTCAAAACCTAATACAAACTTTTAAGAACTTAAAATGCTCAGTTTCAAGGTGATTATTTAAATCCCATTTTAATAATTATTATATATATATGTTTGCAAATGGTAAATAAATTTCAACCCAAAAGAATAGAAATTTACTGAGAATACAGGGAAAGTGTTTCAGCTACATCTGAGTGTCTTCTTAAGTTTTGAGTGCAAAATTTTTGGTTAATAATTTCAATACAACAAAGAGAGACGAGTTTTATGTGGAAGAAATAGATGGGATACGAATAATGTTAACACATTATATGATATGCATGCTACTTGCCAATTCCCACATTCATTTAGAACTAAAAGTACTTTTCTCAAGACCTTAATAGAAAGTGAGGAGAGGGGAAAAAAAGTGTAAGAAATCAAGATTATTATTAAAAAAAAAAAAAACATTGCTTAGAAATTTTATTTACTGTAATAGCCAGGAAACAGTCTCTTCACAGTAGGGAGCTGACTCTCTTTTACACATAAACACGGCTTCTTTGACTACTTTGCTGTACTTCAGGAATAAATGAAATGATGAATACAGTTTCTATTAAGCAGAAACCCCAGGAAATTGGTAGTTACCAATTCTAGCAGCTAGACTAGTGGAGTGTTAATGATTAGTTACTTTTTCTGTGTGTTACCCTGATAAAAAACATTTTCTCCAGGATTAATAGCTAAGGTAAGCATCTATCTTTTTTCTTTTTAAAGTGTTATTGAAATTATAAAACCAAACCCGAGGAGAACTGCACATTTAGTGTCTTTTTGCTGTTGTAATTATATGTTGTATTTCTTTAGCAAAGATAACTGCTGCATTTGTACTTTTACAGGTGGGCTGAAAATGAAATTTAGAGTACTATTGCTGAAGAAGTTATAACAAAAGATAGGAGCAATAAATTACCGTGTTTGCTTCAAGCATGTAAAAAGCAATGCTTTTTTCCAATCACTTTTTTCATTCAGCAGTTTTTCTGTGGACATAAGATATTTTTGCACAGTCAAAAGAATAGCTATTGATCTGTTAGACAAAGACTGTGGTTATGTGCAGTCATGACCCTTAGGTCCCATAGAATGGGAGTGTTCCTTTCATGTAGGAAAAATAAAAGGTTTTCTTATTCTGTTATTTATTTTTGGACAGTGCATGTTGCAGTTTCTGAATCTCCAGTTCAGTGTCAGGTTCACATTTGGGGAGTGAGGAATGGCTTGCCATTTCTGCAGCTCTAACTTGCTTCCTCAGCAAGTTCTTGAGCATCCACCAGCAGAATCATATTATCAGAGGTCACTGAAGAGGTTGCTTCTGACAGTTTATGTTACAACCAAGAGTCATCATTGTTGCAGCTGTAATTTTTATTAACATTACTCACAACCTGTAAATGCCAAGAGTAATTCAGGCTCAAACCCCTTTCTCACTCTCCTCCCCACAACTGCTTCCTTCATTTTCCTGCCAGTTTGCTTATCTCCATGGTTTCTTTGAAATACTGACCTACTAAACTAGAGCAGCAAACACTAGTAGATTTATTTAACTTTGAAAGCTTTGTTGGCAGAGTCTTTTCACTTTCTTGTGAAGCAACTTCTGCCCTGGAAGAACATTTTAATGTAATATTATTCTGCTCATTCCTTTTTATCACAAGTGCAGCTTTCTATCCCTTAAACTACAGAGCTTTATTTCATTTATTGTCAATGTAATAATTTGGTCTAGAGCATAACGAACATTCTTTGAAGTGTTTGGTGTGCTTTTCTGCATGATGTTAAAAATATATTAGTGGAAGCTCTGTAAAAATATTTTTGTATGTTAGCATTTTAATCCAAGTTGCACAAGGAAGCCTCACTGTGTTAAGTGTATTTACAGTGGTCAGGAATGGCAAGAAGAAGGCTCCTAGCTACGATGTAGAGTGTTTGTTCACATGAGTGAGAGAGGAAGAATTCAAAGGTCTGCATGAGTATGAATTTATTGCAGTAAATTTGGGATCAGTCTGGAAGACATGAAGGTGCATTAATACAGACCTGTGGCCAAAATAACAGACTGATATGTCTCTGAAGCTCAGTAGGTTCAGCGTGGTATCGTGAGAATGCGTGACAGAGTCTACTTGATTTTAGAAGATCAATGCACGAGTAAAAACAAACATATCTCTCTATGCACCTGCCTGTACAGAAACATCCAAAACCATCAGTAGAGTTTAAATCAATGATAGATTAAAGCTAAAACCATCAGATGAGACAGGAAAGTGTTTGGGATTACCGAGTAATCGATGCCCCTCACTAATTATGAAGTGCCAAATCTCAATTCAAAATGGAAGGCATAAAGAGTTAATCCAAAAACAAAATAAAAGGTGCCGTCATTTAGCTCCCAAAGTCCTTTTTATTGCCAACCTTTCCATGACAACATGTGAATGTCAGTATTTTCTTTTTATGATAGCAAGTGTGCATTCAATCAGTCAGAGAACGTCTATACTGAAAAACCAAAATCATCCTTGAGATGAAAGCAGACTTAAGAATTCGATTCTAATAGCTAGTTGTTGACTGAAAGCTTTCAGTAGGAATGATTTTTTGTTTTAAAATGAAAGCATTTTTTCATAACTCTTTTACTGCTACTGCTGAAACTGTGTAAATAACTACAGATATTTCACATCCTGTTCTTGGACATCAATGATTCCACCAGTTACGATGGCACATCTTCAAGCTCTAGCGGGTGCATTAAGCTTCTTTTATAAATTACAAATTAAAACATAATGTAACATTTGACCTGAAAGGCCTGATTCTTTGACCACTTCCTAGCATTTAATTTCCTACTGCACAAAAAGTATTTTTTGAAGGCATAAAAAGCAAAGACAAACACAAGCAAAGACAAACACTCAACATTTCTGCCATTATTATTTAACTACTGTAGTCACTGAACCTGTCTGGTTCCTTTTCTGTAAATGCTACACTATATGACCTACTTTGACCAATACGTTTTACAAGCAGGAGCCATCCATTAAACTTGTGAAATGATTTTGCCAATACAGCTTGTACAAAAAGCCAATAAGTAAAAAATTGTCCTCCTATGGGCTGTGTTAGCATTTCTTGCCATGATTAANTAATGATGCTAATGGAAGGCAAAGAAGTACTTCTAGTTTATACCATTGTGTGGAGTTTACGTGCAAAATATGTTTAATATATGCCAGATTTACTGGATTACTAAAAAACATGGGAAGGTTATTGTGGGGGTACAGATATAAATGTCACTTACTGAGAGTGCCAAATGCAGTTTGCTGCCAGTGCATTATACAGCAATGATGAATTTTCTATGCCAAATATGATAAATAACTGTAGCTTAGCCTTTTCGTGTTTATGTTCCAGCAGCTATGTTTCTAACATATGAGAAGGAGCTCAAAGTAA
>VXAV01001748.1:400655-440892 GCA_013399715.1 Alectura lathami
TTTCTTCTCTGGGGTCCATTGATAATTTAAAGAGGCAATAGCCTCTTTAACCTCATCCTGTGAAATTCGATCTAACAAAGCTGTCGAGTCCTTAACTAGAACTCCAGGGAGCTGGATTTTATCCAAACAAGTCTTAATCTGGACAACATCAATATTCATTATATTAAAAGCTTTCTGCAGACAATATAACAAGGGAATATATCTAGGTTTTGGGGTGTTATTGTGTTTTCATTATTGTATTATTATTACATCTTTATAGCTAACTTAGTCTAAAGTTCAAAAAATTATGACAGAAATGCAGATAGGGTCCTTTAAGTAGATGCTTCAAAGATTATCTGCTGTAGTGAAACATCTTTATTAATGGCTGTGACATTTGTTTACTTCCTTTGCAAATCACATGAACCCTACTGAGAGTGACAAGTGTAAAGGACAAATTGCATACTCTCTTATCCATATGTGCCCAGCACTGATGATGCTAGCATGGTATCCTTGATCAGTAGGGATGGCTATCTTTAGAGAAGCCATGCTGCTGAAAATATGAAAAATGAATACTGTCATTTTGCTAGAACTGTTCACAGAATAAAATCCCTGCATGGAAGTCACTCCTAGCATTATAAGGTTACATATCTATTGCCATATTTGCAGCTGTTAAGGAAAGAAGATTTAAAGAGTTTTTAAAAAGTTAAAAGAAAAAAAACTTGAAAATAGGCATAAGCTGTAAGAACTGATGGTCATGTTGACATTGTCGTGACATAGGAAGAAGAAGGTATCTTTCATTTTGTTCAGAAGTTACTAGAGTTACTGGAATTTTTGTTCTAGTAATATTTCACTAAGAAAACATCAGACAGTTCAAGCAGTGCAAATGATAGCACATACACACATTTTATTTTTAGTCTCAAAATAATGTATTTATTTATTTTATTTTTTCTTCCACAGGAGATACATATACTACTATTATGAACATTTCTCTGACCTACTGTTTTTTTTTAATATATATATTTTTATAAATATCATGTCCTAGATTAATGCATTTAGTCCCAGGAAAATTGACTAAACTTGGGCCAAAACTCTATCAAGACTTCCCTGATGCAATACATCTGTCCCTGAAATTTTTATTACCTCTGACTAGAACTGAACCAGAACATTTTAAACCACAGATGAAATGAAGATAGACTTAAAGAGAGAATGTTCTGGTTTAGCTTCTTGTTCAATATTCATCTGCCAGCTAGTCCTCAAGTTTATATTAAGACACAAATTTCATACAAGAGAAATCAGTGGCAAAGCAATGGCCAAGGTTATAAAACAAATTACTAGGAAGTCATATGGTGTGAGTTCATAGCGTATCACTAATTATACTGCAACTGTAAAGTCTAGCAGCAAACACAGGCTGGATTAAGGCTAGCATAGCTAAATCCAGGGCTAGTATAAGGTGGTACCACTCTGACCACTGCTGTAGAACTGCTGACATTGCTTCACAGAATCACAGATTTGTGGGGAAAGGGAATCTTTTGTGTTCCCTTGGGAAGGGACCTCAGGAGATCATCTAGTCCAACCCCTCTGCTAAAGCAGGTTTGTTACAGTAGGTCACACAGGAAGGTGTCCAGGAGGGTCCTGAATACCTCCAGAGAAGGAGGAGACTCCACAGCCTCTCTGGGCAGCCTGTTCCAGTGCTCTGATACTCTCATGGAAAATAAGTTTTTTCTTAGATTTGTATGGAACCTCCTATGTTCCAGTTTTTGCCCATTACCCCTTGTCTTGTCACTGGGCACCACTGAAAAGAGGCCGGCCTCATCCATTGAGCTCCCACTTGTCAGTCCACCTTGTCAGCCAATTGTTCATCTCATTCAGCTGTTCATGCCTCAAGCATTGTTCCCTCAACTTTTTGTAAGTAATATAGGAAACCTGGGGAAATGTGATTCTGGAGTGAAAACTATTATTTTTTAGCCATTTTGCTCTCTATAATTCTCCTCTAAGCAAAATATTTCAGTTTTTTCACCTATCATAACTAGCTCAATACCTAATGTATTGCCTTTATGTCATTAATTTTTGCATACTGCACAATGGAAAAAAAATGAAAAAATAAAAAAATGAAATAAAAAAAAGGCAAAACAACATCAAAACAAAAGAAATCTCAAATCTTAATGCAATCAGTGGGTACAGGACATTTCTTAGGAAGAGTGATTAATCTCTTTTAAGATTTTTAAGGAATATTATTGCCTATTACACTCAGTAATCTGAAATCATTAGATCTCCTTAGCATACCCTAAATGGAGGATAAAGAGATCTGTTTTCTTAAGAAAGTTCTGTATGAGACAAGGGCATGCAGATAAAATCCATACATGGATGGAATGGATACTGCTGACCACAACAGGAAACTTTTGGTTTTAAAAGCAGCCTAACAGATGATTTTGGTTCATTCCTTTCCTATGACTTGCAGCAAAATCAGAAACATCATTCATCTGACAGAATGATCTCCCCTGCTTTCGTTTTCTTATCTTATTCCCCAGAATTTTACAAATCTCAACAAAACAAGACAGCCTCTGTGGTTCCCACTGTAATTCAGGGAGGGGCTGCAGTAATCCTAGTTATCTTATGTTGTTCCTATTTATATTGTCTGCAACAGAGAATTTCTTTCAGAAGAACCTTATGCAATAATCTTTCCTGAACATGACAGACTGCTGTGTGTATGTATGAATTAATCTGAACAAATTTTTTTCTTCTGTCCTGGATCCATCAAAGATAAAATACCTGGAAATCAGGAAAATAAGGAGAAGAGTTTTGAGCAGTTCTTCTTGTTACTGAAATGGAAGATATTATGAAGGTGGTTTTATTTTTCATAATTGCATTTAATAAAACTGTTTTTTCAAAATTTTCCTGCACTTATCACTGCACTACAGTTAAATGTAAACTTTGTTATTGAAATATAGACATTAAGGCACTCTAGATAAAAATGAACCAACAGGTGTATATTTTTTTAACCAGAAGATACAAATAAAGAATAGCATTTCAGAAGTTTGTCGCAGAAGTTTTCATAAATCTGAAAACATATTAGAAAAATAAATTTAGATTCAGAGTTTACTCTTGATCAGAAGATTTGAACCAGCCTTTAGAGTTTGCTGTTACTCAGCTCTTTCAAATACGTATAGCACAAAAGCACCATATCTTCTGAAATAGAGCAGAACCTGAAGTATTAGATAGCTCTCAGGAAAAGATGCTGGGAGTTTATCTGAAATGAGCAAGTCAGTGTTGTGAGCACTAAGAAGTACATATAGCATAGACAAAAAGATGTAAATAACTTCGGTGAACGCTTCCATATGGCAGAAGAAATCTTTGTGGCAGAACATTAACTTACTGTTCAACTCAATACAAACGACATTCAGTAGTTTAATGTGGAGACTGGTACATTGTCTGGCACAGTGACTGGTACAATACTGGGTACTGTAGCAAGAAAACAGGAAAATGTAGTAAAAACATATATCAAATTTCAGAGTGAGAAAAATCCTAGAAAAATAAAAATATGTGCCTAAATAAAGAAAAAAAAAACAGAATCTGTAATTACATGGTCTCAGGGAAAATAATAATCATTATGCAGAAAAAAAAATTGAATTTATCATTTCATTGTAAAGCTAAATTCAGAAAAAGAAGCCATGATTTGAGGGAAAGGCTGCCTTTCAGGAGAACATGATAATAACAACATGGCAGAAGAGAAGATGAAGACCAAGGCCTCATTCATGCAGACACTGAGATGCACAAGACCTTGCTTGGGTCTGATAACAATCAAAGTCTTGCCAAGACAGATAACGACCACAATACTGCCTCACACTGGGTGCTCAAAGAACAGATAGCAGGCACCTGGTTCAACAGGTACCAACTGAGCATGTGCTAAAACTATGACTATGAGTCAATCGTCTTACCCCATAAACACTGAGCAGCCCAAGAGCCACTTGGGCTGTTCTGCATGACAGAAGGCTACATAACAGGATCTCGCCTGGAACAGGGATGTTTCTTGAGGTTACACCTGCTGCAGAGATGTCTTTACGCCTTAATGTCAAGATGTCCTGCCAACACAGAACATCGGTAAATGACTACTAGTCTGTTAAACTTTGGGAGCTTTGTTAACATTATATTTTAGATTTATCGTGCACATATAATCCCTCAGACATAAACTGTTGTCCAATTCTGGGACTAGGAGTGTATTCAGCCTTACCTGTAAATAATCAAGGGTATCTTGCTATCTAAAATCTAGCAAAGTTGCTGTTTTATTTACAATTAAGCTTTGTTGAATCACTATATCAATAAATATTTTCCTGCTTCTCTCTTATAAGTGAAATGTAGTTCCCACCTGTGCATTTAAGCAAGCTTCACTGATTACATGTGAGAAAATAAGGCATAATCATGATTGTCCTGTGTCTATTAGAGTTATACTGTAAAATTCTAGAATTTTTTAGTGGAATGTATTTGGTATTTTTTTTCAAATAAATATATCACATGTACTGATGGCCTAAGTATTGTTATGCACCAGAAGAGAAGGAAACTTCAGCAGAAATGTGTGGATATAAAAAGCCTCGACCTTTTAAATATGCTGAAATGCGTCACACACAACTTGCTACAGTTGCCAGAAGGAAGCTGGAGAATACAAAATCTGTCCAAAGAACACTAATTTCATTTTTCTGTGTAAGCTATGATTTGTAAACTGAATATAAATTTCAATGCTCTTTGCTGATTGCAGCTGCCTACTTTGAAATATTTGTCAAAATTTAATGAAGTACAGGCCAGTTCTAGCCAATCAATTAATTGATTTGATTTTTTAGAAGTCTGCTTTTAGACAAAATGTGGACTGTATTAGTCAGAGTAAAAGTTCATGAGGGCATAGAGGATTTTAAAATATACCAGCAAGAACATATTTCCAGACCCTCTCCTAGCTAGGCAGGAGACTTTCCAAGGTAGAAATTTGTTTACAAATGTCAAAATAGTGATTCAGAAAAATGTGTTAGGAGATACACTGCCACCATTTTGGAACTGAAAAATGAGAGAGTAGAGGAGCTTGCACACCAGATTTATTCGTTAGCTCTGGCCTACCTGAGAGCAGTATCTGTCACTAGGGTATAATTCAAGGGGTATGAGTTTAAAAAGCTTGCAGTGAAGAAGAGTTTCATGGCAACTGTCAGAGACTGGGTGAAGGGTCATGTCTGGGACAAGAATCAATAATGAATCAAAGGCATTAAGCCATTTTGTCTGACTGTGCAACATGTGAATGGGAGGCTATAACCTTTTATTAAAATTCAATGTGTTAAAAAGCTGACTTACTTGAACGCAGTACTTCCAGGCAGAAGATAATGTTTTTTTCTTCATCGTAAGCTAATAATTGGAGGATAGTTTAGTTGAGGACTATGTCAGCAAGTGAAGACAGCCAGGCTACTAGTTTTACACTGTCAAAACAAATGATCTTAATTTCTGCCAGCAGTTCTTCTTGTATTTCAAGGGAGATCCACAGGGCAAGGCAACAACATAAGACGTGCTGGAGGTCAATTAGATGTGGCTTGTCAGTTCGTTAAGGGTTTGCATTTGAGTGCCTGGAAAAGTGTATAAAAGTGTCTGACAAGGAGTTACAAACTTTGCTTGGTGAAGGATGTCTGTAACTAACTAGCTCAGTTTTACAATGGAAGATGCTAAGAAGGAATGTTGAGAAGCCCGAGGTCCGTTCGTGTGATGGTGTGCTCCCCCCTGCTCCCTGCCCTCTGATGACTGATAACACTGATAACTGATAAAACTGATAGCATCGTCCTGCTACAAAATATGACAATGAACCAATCATCTTACCCCATAAATAGTGAGCAGCCTGAGAGCCCCTTGAGCTCTCATTCTCAGGAAAAGGCTGCACATGATCTCCCCAGTTCCTTCTAAATATTGATAAACTTTTGTGATTGTAGTCTTGGGGTGGCTTATGTAGAGTAATTATTGGAAATAAATGATTGGGACATTCCCCTCCTAAAAGAACAAAAATGTTGTAGAAATCTCCAGGGTGAAGTGCAGCGAATATACAAGCCCATGATAGTCCTCTAAACAATGCAACCTTCACTCCCGGATATCAGCCTCACTAGGGGAGCTTGGTGTGACTGGTTCCAGAGATACTGCATGGAGGGTGGAGCAAAGGATGCTTTGCAGCCAGGCTCTGTGATAACATTGTTAAGAAGGGAACTTTCTGGTACTCTGGGATTAAGCAGCCCCCCTGAGTCTGTAACTTTTAAAATTTCTCTTACACCAATCACAGCAAAGACACGTATGACTAGAGTCACTCAAACTCCACCTGAAAACAGCATAAAATGGCTCAAGAAAGAAGGAATTTTGGGAGAAGATACCATCACAGACAAATCAGGAGAACACCACTGGTTTCTGGGACCAGTCGACAGGCTGACCTTCTCTCCTCATGCCGTAGGGACACCTATTGGATGATATTTGTATGCTCAGTTGAACTGAGCGCTTTCCTGGGAAACTTATAAATCTCAATAGAGTTATTTTCCTGTTTTAACACATTTTGTGGTTGGTTGTATTAGTGATATTATTGCTATTTGCATGTATCCTGTAGACAGTGTTTTATCGACGGCAGTTCAAAAGAATCTGCTCTCTGTTGCTCCAATAAAGAGCATTATTCTATGAGATAGTGGTAAGAGTTCTCATTAAATGGGCTAAACAGGTGGTCAGCACGACTGGACCTACAGAGCCAAAGTGGGCTAAACAGGTCATTAGATGAAACTGATCCTATAGAGCCTATAGTAGATATCATCCCCTTTAACACAACAGTTAGGGAACTGACATATGAACTGGATTCTCAGTGAGAAAGTGTTGGTCAAACACCCTAAACACACAGTTGTTACAGTATTAACCTCCCAAATATTTTTTGATTGCCCTAGGAATGAGAATTTGATTTTAATCACATTATCAATATTGTTTCTAGGGAGAGTTTGTCCCTAGAGGAAATACTTTTAGAGTAATTTGCTAATATTCTTAAATAAATTATACTCCTTTCTGAAATTCCCCCTTCAATGTGCTTGAAACTTCTCTTAGTTAATTATCATTTGTAAGAGTGCTATCCACCCTGTTCTTTCAGAATATGAATGCAAATGTAAAATTGGAACAGATCTAATACAAATTCCAGAGCTACAAGAGAACTCACCTGAAACAATGATCCTCCACTTAAAATAATGTTACATTAATAATCTTCTAAGCACTACTCATTTTACAATATGCTCCTTCAGCCTTATTTTGTTTAATCCTGTAAGTCTAATTTCGTAATGCATTGTGGCAAAAGCTCTACCAAACTCAAGTTGCACTTGGCTGATTTTGCACCCTTTGTTAACTGATAACGTAATCTTATTCAAGGTCATTCAACTTTACCTTGTATTTTTTATTTAACTAATAGTGAATATAAACTTTTTATGACTTTATTGTTAACATTTGAATGCTCATAGATCTTCTTTCTCAGTATTTGTTTCAGCATTTTGTTAGAGACTGAACTTTTCTTTCTCTTTGTCTTATTCTTTTTCTGCCTCATGTTCTCTTTCTCTCCCACAGTGACAATTTAATGCTTTTTTGCCTGTAATGAATTCTGACTAGAGATGTAGGAATGAGACTTCAGGGCACCCTTTGCACAGCTTCATAGTATTCAGCAAGAAATGTAGCCCAAAACTCCACCATATGAAGTCCTGTAATCATAGAATGATAGAACGGTTTGGGTTGCAAGGAAATTGAAGATCATCTAGTTCCAACCTCCATTCATAATGAAGGATTTCAAAAGGTTATACTGAGAAACAGTCTGATTTCAGAACAGGTCACCAGCATTTGACTATGCTGTACAAACACCAGAATGCTACCACCTCTTCAGAGTGACAGCCTGCGAATGAGCCTGACATGACATGACAGAGAAGGAGTGACAGTCTCTTCCAGAGACTCGGTTTTGCTGTCAGTGCACCGAAAGGTGAATTTTAACATCATGTTCTTCAAAGGAATATGGTATGTAAACCACAGTCTGCTTCATATATAATCTGAAAATTCAATTGTTATGTTAACCTTAATTTATTGGGGAATGCTCTGAATGAAAAAGTAAACAGTCTTGTTTTCTTAACGTTTTCACCTCAGCATTTATCTTCTAACTCTATCCCTGAGTCTAGAATACTTGATTTGTATTTTAGATCTCTTTAGATCATGATGGAGACAAGACAAGAGTTGTCCTTCCTACTTTTGCTTTAAATATTCAACATCTCTAAAAGTTAATCTAGGTTTCTAAAAGATGAGGAGTATGTGATTGCATCATTGTGTCCTTCAAAAATCTTGAGAAAGTACTGAGAGTAAGGAGGTTAACAGTTTCAATTTTGTTTTAATGAGATACAGCAGTCTTGAGAAGCTATGGAGATAAGGAGAGAAATAACTGCAAATTAAATGAGAAAACTAACAGAAAACTAGGAGATAGAAGACTTTTTTTTCATTTGAAAGTCTTGGAGAATATGCTGTGGGAAATAGAATAAGGAACAGTCAGAGGGAAAGATCTTATCTTTGTATTGCACTTTTCTATTTTTGTAAATCAGTGGAAGTCAGAAAAGAGCTGCACTGGGATCATCTGGTTTTGATATCAGATTACGGTAAAACAGTGCAATGGTGTCCAGCAAGACTGGGTGAATGATTTGAAAATATGCTGAGCTGTTGCTGCATCACTCTTCAAAGTGAAAGTCAGATTAGAGGCAGAGGAGAGGCTATGCAATATTTGCTTGTCCCAGGGTTAGGACAAGGATCTTTCACAAGACTTCTTCACAAATTTGTGGTGAACATGGTGCTCTAAGATTGTGGTGCTCTAAATTCCAGCTCTGTAGCATGAGGCTCTCCAGCACACATCACTTTGTCACTCTCCAGAGCAATAGAGGCAGATCATTGCCAAGGGTATGGGGCACTGTATGGGATACAGGGGAAAAGCATTTGGGGATTGCACAGGCCTTCTTGTGGGATGTTTAGGGGAAGAAGCAGAGGAGGGAAACAAGACGGATCTCAGTGATCTGGGGAAGACCAGGCATGGGAAGAGAAAGGGTTGGCCACTTGCAGCCTGCTCGCTGCTCTTGGCCAGACATGCCCTTTATGTTATCCACAGAGTTCATCCTGTCTTCTCATAAAACTCCATTTCCAATGCTTTTCCTGCCTGTGAGGCTCTTGTGCGTGTATGCGTGTCTGGGGTTCTGCATGCAGAGGTAGAATGGAACCTGGGCTCAGAGCCCTGCGTGTCCATGGTGGCAGCAGCTGAGTGAGGGCAAGTGTGCAAGTAAGCGTGCTCTGCATTGCTGCTGTTTGGACCTAGGTGTATGGAGCAGCAGCAGGCTTGCAAATTTTGGCCCCCATCAAAACAATGTATTGATTGACTGTTAGATTATAAGTAATAGATCTCTATCCCTTACCATCCTCATGCTTTCAAATTAATTACACTTATGTGATCTAGTATGAGACTCATTGCACTTAACTATAACCATCTAGAAGATTGTGCATAATCTCTGTTGTTTGCCTAGCCCTCCTGTTGTATTCAGTGAAGAGTGAATGGTAGCACTGTGCAACGAGTGTGCCTAAAGTGCATGGGGTGAATCACCCCAAAGGGATCAATTTCCCTTTATTGACTAGAGAGGACTCCTAAACAATAACCTCTGACTTGATATGAAATTTTTAGATGGCTAGAGTTCCATGAATTTGATATGCAGAAGTTTGAAATTCTGAACAGTATTTTTGTGTTTGAAGTCATAGGACAAATCCCCTTTCTAGTATTTGTAGGCAGAATGAGCTCAGATCTGATTAAGATGAAGACAAATGGGCCCTCCTGTCTTGTTCCCCTTGTTTCACAAGTCCCTTTTCCTTACTAATAAGATAGCACTGGGGCTGTGCAAAACTAAGGGAAAGGAAAATTCTAAAGAATCTGCCCTTTCCTCTGTTCACAAAAAAAAAAAAAAAAACTGCAAGAAATGAATTTTTTTTTTTTTGTAGGGATCTTTATTTCTATTATGAGAAATAGAATGATATAGACAGCCAGAGACAAATCATGAGAGCACAGACTGTGCAAGTACTGCACTGTTCTTGTAGATAAAAACTGTAAGAAGATTCAAGGACTTCACATTTGATGATGCATTGATTTGAGTTCACTTAGTAGAAAAGTATAATTTAGCATCACTGTAGATTCTAAGGCCAAGAAATCCTTGGAAAAAAGAATCTCGGTGTTTGTACCCACTAATGAACTAGGGCTGGCTAGGCAACAGCATGGAATATCAGCTATGATGTTTAACTCAGAATTGTTGCTGAAGTGTTAAAAATGTGTAGTTTAGACACTTACTATAAGTATCAAATTCTGGAGGCACTGCACAGGAAATCATAGAATCATAGAATGGCCTGTAATTTAAGCGCAATAGTTAGACATTGTAGAGAAAATATCTTCCTTGCAATAACAGTTTTCATTCTTTAAAAGCAAATAAAAATAAATGTAGTGCAGTGGCCAGTAACTGTTTGCATTCTTCCCCAATCTGAGATAGTATCAAGTGCTGTAGAAATGTCTGATGCTCCCTTGCTGCTGTTTACTGGAGGACCAAAGAGCTTCCATAATCCATTCTCTTACATTATTTTTATGATTAAACTTTTTCTAACTGAAAGTTAATTGATATTCATCTCTTCTGTACATACACATGCATAAAATACATATGGTTATGTATAACCCCCTTTAAAACCAGATCATAAAATATGTCTTTTCGTTTATATGTATTATATTTTTTTTTAAAAATATGGTTTTATATTATCCCTTTTATAGGCTTTATATCATGTTTTCTGAATAATGTCTAGCTTTAAAGAATTGCAACTCACCTGCACCACATTCATAGAATCATTAAGGCTGGAAAAGGCCTCTAAGATCATTTAGTCCAACCGTCATCCTAACACCACTATGCCCACTAAACCATGTCCCTAAGTGCCACATCTACATGTTTCTTGAACACCTCCAGGGAAGGAGACTCCACCATCTCCCTGGACAGCCTGTTCCACTGCCTGACCGCTCTCTCAGTGAAGTTTTACCTGACATCCAACCTGAATCTTCCCTGGTGCGTCTTGAGGCCATTACCTCTTGTCCTATCACTGTTACCTGGGAGAAGAAGCCAGCCCCCACCTCACTACAGCCTCCCTCCAGGTAGTTGTAAAGAGCAGTAAGGTCTGCCCTGAGCCTCATCTTCTCCAGACTGAACAGCCCCAGTTCCCTCAGCTGCTCCCCGTAAGCCTTGTGCTCCAGGCACTTCACCAACTTTGTTGCCCTTGTAGTGAGGGGCCCAAAACTGAACACAGCACTCGAGGTGCAGCCTCACCAGTGCTGAGCACAGGGGGACGATCACCTCCCTACTCCTGCTGGCCCCACTGTTTCTAATGCAAGCACACTATTTCTATTTCTTTGTGTCTTCTCTCAGCTTTCAGACCCTAATGACCAGTCATTCAGATATAATTCCAGGATCTTTTCCAGCACTGAAATTCTCACATTTGAATTCTTAATGTATCTCATACTACATTGACAGAAACTGGTGGAGAATGCTTTTACTGAGTGAAAGCATGCTGATCATGGAAAGATAGTTAAGTAGAGCTTGGTCAACTAGATCCTGAACCTGAAAATTAGCACCTTTGCTTGCACAAGAATAAACTTTGCCTTTATTCTGATGCAGAGAGAAGAGAGAAGGTATGTAGGCATTGCCCATATGCACCCAAAAGCAGATCAGCACTGCCCCTTAACACTGCAGAAATGTTACCTGTGCCCTAACATTTGTCAGATTTCCAGAGACTGGATTATTGATGGAGAAATAGGGACATCTCCCACTTCTTGTTAAATAAAAGTGGATCTGCCTGAACAGGCACAATATGTAGCTGAGGTTGTCTTTCTCTTTGGGGAGCTCTCAGTGGGGTCTTCCCCAAAGCAGAACTGAAGCTTCAGATATGGCTGTGCCATATCTGAACATAACCTAAGTGTTATTTATACCTTATTTACCTCTGAATGGTACCACTGGCTTCAAGGACACACCTCAGAGTGAACAAAGGCTATGTCAATAAGTTTCAGGAACAGTCCCTGGTACTTAATGTGTGTCTCTCATTATGCAGTCAGTTTTAATCCGTTTATATAAGAAGACAAAATGTGTAGTCATTCCTCTCCTTGCTGCTAGTATGCTTTTTTTTCTTTTCCACCCAAAATAATATTAAATAACATATTCCAAATATTTTGAAGTGCTATTTATAGCCAAATGTCAAGATGAAATTTCCATAATAATACTTCTATTTTTTTGTGTGTGCGGATCTCCAGTCTGATGTCACCCTGTGAGACAGACAGGTTCATTTCCTGCAGTGTTTTTTTCCATCTCCATTATCTGCAGAACCCCAGGCAAATAGTTTACAGCATGGATAGTATCCCAGAACCAAACAAGGACTGTCATATCTGGTGATGTTTGACAATCTGCAGAAATTGTTCAGGGAGCTGGGTCTTTTTTTATAGCTAAAAAGGCCAGCATGTTCTCAGATTATCAGATTCACACTTCCTAATGATTTATTCTGTTTCTCTCTACCACAATGGCAGGCTGGAAAGTCATTTGATGATTACCAGTTAAACATTTGCAGCACGGCCATTTCCAATGCATGCAGTTTTAACGCATACTGACTACTCAGACCAACACAATCCGAAAGTGGCATCTGTTTTGGGACTTCATATTTTGGCCTTCAGCCAGATGTGAAATGAAAGTTCTTTGATATAATGAAATATTATTTTCTTGCATTAACATGGAGAGCCAAAGTGTCCTTTGGTCAGCTTACCACATCTATTGAAGTCCTCTGTTTGCACTGAATTTCTGTTGAAACACAGTAAACAATGCCTTGCTAATTCAATGTGGCATTTTGCTTTCTGCTACTAAGCCACGGCTAACTTTTTGAAATTTCCAAACCAGTGGTAAAACAGATCTTCCTTTAGTTGCTCCCTACTCATCAGTGGCTCACCAATTGCCTTTTATTTTCACTGTGTCAATCCCAGCAATCCCAGTGCTCCAAATGACTAATTAGTGACATAGCAGCAAAAGTACTTCACCAGTCTCTTTTCAGAGTTGAGCTTAGCTTCTGTTTAGGAGTGTTAATAGCCTCATAATTAGATTTCTTTCTTAATGTAAACTGGATTCTCTAAAAAATCCCAGAGGTTTAAGTCCAAGTAATCATTTTGATAGAATAGCAGCTATGCCTTTAAACTACCATCTTGTGCACGGTGATGCTCTTTCATCCTCACTTGCATTCATGAACTTCTGGAGACTGAGGTCTGTGCTTGAACTCTGCTCATGCATTGGTTTCCACTCTTTTGCTGTACTCATCCTTCCTAGGCAGTAAAAATGGATAATCCTGACCTTTTCCATTCCTCATGAGATACCAGGGAAAGAAAACTGGTTAAATGGAGCAGAGTGTGGTGAAAGGAGAAAGGGGAACAAGAAGAGAGGTGAAATGGCTTTCTCCCTTCTTTGCCTCATGGGCCAGTCCTCCGTCATATACCTGCTGCACAGTTACCTCCAGCCAGTCTGTCCTGAGCCAGATGAGCTTTGCAACAATTATCTCCAAATGGCCACTGTGCAGTTAAGAAGATATTTCTATAAGGAACTGGTGCAACATGAGGCAAGAAAACTGCCGTAAGTGACAGCAGCTCATGTCACAACATTCAGGCAGAGGTGCACTCATGGCTTGACCTATTTCACCCATTCTAAGAGCACACTGTAACAGCTGCTGCTGTGGCAGCTGTAGCCTCAGGTCTGAAGCAGCTTCCTTCACTCTATTTCTTCCAGCTTGTGAGGGCAAATGGACTGAGTTCATTGCCTTACTGCAAAGCAATGATATTCAGTCCTAGGCTTGTCTTATGGAAATCCAGACATAAACATTCACAAGAGTTTTCTATCTACAGAATTTCACCTTTGGGAGTGCTGAGCCTAAGTAATCTTGCAACAATCCCTATTCACTAGAGAAAGTAAAGCAAGGAAGGTGGCAGTGAAATGAAAACTGCATGTATTTTGAAATAAATGCAATAATTGCATCTAGCTATGAAAAATCATAAATCACAATATAATATACATCTCAAACATAATAATAATAATAAAAAAAACACAGTCACTAACTCAGCAGTTTTGCAAGACAGATAGAGACAGAAAATTTTGGGACCTTGAAGTACCTGTTATTTTTGCTAATGGTTTGTTTAATAATGTTGTTCCAAAACAATCCTTCAATTAAACTTTGTATTTTAAACTTACAAAAAAAAATCAAAATAAGTAAATGATAAAACCACTCTAAATTTCTCTGTTTTACTAACTGGCTGCTTGTGCAGTGTGAAGCTTCCCCTAATTTAGCTTATAAGATTTCATATTTAGCTGCCAGAAAAAAAAAGTTTTAATTCTATGGAATCCTTGCTAAATAAAACCCAACTTATTTTCCTGGAATTCAGGTTCCTAATCTGAAGAACAAAAGATGATGAAGAACTTCTAATCTATGATGAGCATGCCTTCTTTTTCTTGACATCAAGTATGGCTTCCTACCTCTGTTTGGAGCTTCTCCAGGTGAGATCATTCACAGTTCTTTTTCCCAACACTCATAAATACTGGCAGGGACTAAATCAAGTTCCATAAAAAGACTTAGTTTGAAGTTGGGTTTTGCAATCTAAAGAGAAACAGTGTCGTAATTTACATACCATCAGAAAAACACTTGGCAAGGTAGAGACCATAGGCACTTAAACAGTCAAGTGAAAATACACTTTTAAAATTCTTCCACTTTCTGTGCCCAGGGAGAGACTGACAGAATGACAGACTGGTGGGATCATGGCCCAGATAGCTGGGGCTGTTCCAGACAGACTGTTCCAAGTCTGCTTATGCATCTCTTGCTAAGCTATTGCTAATAAACACACAAACAAACAATGTCACCTTCCCCAAACCTTGACATTGAGGACTATGATCCACACCACATTTCTTCCATGTCCTCATCATACGGCTTCCTGCTGTGTGTTGCTTACCATCTTTGTTAGAAGAAATTCTTCCTTCTCTCCAGACCAGTGTTAAAACCACAACATATGTGTAACCCTGTAATGCTGTCATGTGGGCACCAGACGGGGACAACGCTGCAAAGAGATTTATCTAGGAAACATGCAGTGGTAAGATCTTTTCACGATCATTTTTGCAGCTAATTCTCTTTGTATATTTTAGGTTTCCATTAAATATTTTGAGTGCTATTCCAAATGGAGAGTTAATATTTGGCTGATTATCACAGTTTTGCTAGGTCTGTCCATGGTCATGGATTTCTAACGTAGTGTCCCTGCCCCTCACTGTGACTGATTCACAGCTTTGGTTCCTGGATATTAGTCCACTCTGTGTTTTTCCTATTTCGCACTTCACTAATCTTTCTATTGTCTGTAATTTTTATAAACAGATTTTTATTTTTTACTTTTTTTCCCGTTGGACCACTGTTGCTAACTTAGAAGACTCCTGCAGAAATCTGTGTGATATATGTACACTGTCAGGCTAAGAGGCTAAGATCTTTTGTGTAATACTTATCTAACATAATTATGAGACTAAGGAAAATTATCTGCCAAATAAACATACTTTAAAAGCATGTGTTTACTAAGTTTTTGAAGTTTTCAACTGTCTTGAAAATCTTTTCTCAGGTTTTTGATACAAAAATATATTTTAGAAGAGAAATAGAGAGATGAATATCACAGAATTACAGAATCATAGGGGTTAGAAGGGACCTCTGGAGATCAGAGGAAAGCATGCAGGCAGGTTTTGGATATCGCTAGAGAAGGAGACTCCAAAACTTCTCTGGGTGCTCAGGGTGTACTCTACCCCTTCAGTCAGGTCATTGATGAAGATGTTAAACAAGACCAGACCCAGAACCGACCCCTGGGGATCACTGCTAGCTGCAGGCCTCCAACTACACTCAGTGCTGACAATAACTCTCTGAGCTCTGCCAGTCAGCCAGCTCTCAATCCACCTCACTGTCCACTCATCTATCCCATACTTCCTAAACTTATGTACAAGGAATTTATGAGAGACAGTGTCAAAAGCACTGCTGAAGTCAAGGTAGACAACATCCACTGCTCTACCTTCGTCTACCCAGCCAGTCATGACATTATAGAAGGCTACCAGATGGGTCAAGCATGATTTCCCTTTCTTTTCTTCCACTTGCTTGGAGATGACATCCAGTGTAAGCTGTTTCATCACCTTCCCAGGGACAGAGGTGATGCTGACTGGCCTATAGTTTCCCAGTCCTCCTTCTTGCCGCTTATGAAGACTGTTGTGACATTGGCTTTCTTCCAGTCTTCAGGCACCTATCCTGTTTTCCATGACCTTTCATAGATGATAGAGAGGGGTTCTGCAATCACTTCTGCCAGCTCCCTCAGCATTTGTGGGTGTGTCCCAATTGCCTTTTGTGCATTGAGTTTGCCTAGACAATCTCTGACTAGAACCTCCAATATATTCCTTTCCCCAGACTCTCTCTCTTACACCCAGTGTCTGGGAATTCTGAAATAGGCATATGCTTGTGTATATAGTTGCTGTATAGGGATATAGTGACTGTGAAATCACTTTGACATAATACTGGAACATGTTGACAGAATATGTATTTATGAAATGGTTGGAGAATCTGAAGCTGTCTACACACTTCAATCTTACAATGCAAGAAGAGTGGCTACCTGTATTTGAACACGATTTTGAAAGTGCAGTTGACCAGGTAACTTGTTCTGAGCAGTGATTATCAAGTACTGCATAGTATCACTCAGGTAAAGTTCAGTTCATGACAAAATATGAATGTGCAATCTAATGATGTATCAGAAGTGATACTAAAATTTTTATATATTTCAAAAAAGAATTATTTTAAAGAAATACCACTTATTAGTGAATCTTAGGACAAGATACAGCACTATAGTGGTACCTGAAGTAAATATTGCATTTTTTAATAGATTTAATAGAAAGATTTCAATACTGTGCTTAGAACCGTTGTAGCTAAGTTGTAAGCTTTTTAAATGTTATTGTATTTCTGTAAGTGCTTATGCACAAATTGCAAAAAGATTTTATGGACAATTTGACAAATACAACATTGATTGCAAACAGTACCAGAGGAGCAAAAGTAATTAAATTAATGATTTTTTTTTTTACCACAGTACACTAATTCCTCAAAATGCAATACTGAAAATACTAACTTTCAACTTGAAAGGCCTTGGGAGTCTTCAGACTGTTGGATCCTGGACTGGTGAACTTTTGGAACAGGCATCATCTGTGGAATGGATTGTTCTCATGTTGTTCCTCTTGAACTGCTGTTGTGCTCTGTTTAAATGTAACAGTGAAGAACTAAATGCATGGCTGACTCTAATAGAATTCAGAGTTGCTGTTTTTTTTTTAACTCTGAGACAAAACAGTGAGCATGGGAAGATTCAAGTTTGGATATACACATTCCAGCTGTATAAAGTATGATATCTCTGAAGCCAATACTAGAAAAGAATTAGCCAGCCCTGGTGGGACGTCCAGTATTGTGCTGTAAGATGCATCTTCTGGTAATAGATTGGCCTTTATTCTGTAAACATTCCTACATTATGATCTTTGCTCCTGTCAGCTGTGCTGTGATGTTAATGGAAATATTCACATGAACAGAGCAAACTTTGAACAAGTGCAGTCTGTGCTTTTAGATAATAACCCATGCTCAAAATAAAAAGACTGTCTGTCCAATTAGGCCAAGCCTACACAGTAGACTTCATGGGGATATGAAGATCTCTGAACTAGTTTTAAATTGGGCATCCTGAGTACTAAAGCACTATTGCATGATAACAAGAAACTTTACATGGACTAATTTTCCTTCTTCTGGACTGAGCAAATTAGCTAGAGTATGCCCAGTATGTAAACTAAATAGTTTAAAGCTAGTTCGTTTTTCTCATTATTGCACTATGGTCTTGAATACAGTTACATTCCAATTAGAGATGCAAAACAATGCTTTGTTTAAAATTTCCTTTGGAGCCTGAATGTGTTAAAATTTTGTCCATGTAAACCTGACTTCCATTTCAAATCACGCAGGACAGGAGCTCTCTATATTTGGATACACAGTTGTTGACCACAAAACAGGCCAAAAATTATCCAGCACAAACAGGATTTATGTAGGACATTATGCTCATTGCTTACATGGCTATAAGTAGTTTTTCACTGCAACATTTCAGTTCAGAAAACATAACCATTGATGCAGTGAAAATAATAAGGAAATATTCTAAAATTATGGCTTTTCTACTATTACTGGTATTGAGAAACTTTTTTAATTGTGTGAAAAGATTACTGTTTAAAATGTTTTAAAATTGCTTTGCTTGGTTGGATTTAGAGGTACTGGATAAGGTAGAGATTTCAGCGTGGGATTATCATAAAAGAGAAGTGACATTTCTTTTCTCAACATGTATGCACACTCCTACTTGCTATCAAATCTCTTGGTGCAGTCGACACACCTGAGAGATTGGATGCCATCCAGAGAGACCTAGACAGGTCTGAGCGGTGGGCCCAGGAGAACCTCATGAGCTTCAACAAGGTCTTGCACTTGGGTCATGGCAACTACCGCTATCAATACAAGCTGGGAGATGCAAGGATTGAGCAGAGCCCTGCCGAAAGGGACTTGGGGGTATGGGTGGATGACAGCTGGACATAGGCCAGCAGGGTGCCCTCGCAGCCCAGAAAGCCAACCGCATCCTGGGCTGCATCCAAAGAAGCGTGGCCACCAGGGCAAGGGAGGTGATCCTGCCCCTCTGCTCTGTGCTGGTGAGACCTCACCTGGAGTGCTGCGTCCAGATGGGGAGTGCTCAGTGCAGGAGGGACATGGATCTGTTGGAGCGTGTCCAGAGGAGGGGCACAAAAATGATCCAAGGGATGGAACACCTCCCCTCTGAGGACAGGCTGAGAGAGTTGGGGCTGTTCAGCCTGGAGAAGAGAAAGCTCCAGGGAGACCTGATAGCGGCCTTTCAGTATCTAAAGGGGGGCTACAAGAAAGAAAGGGGACAGACTTTTTAGCAAGGTCTGTTGTGATAGGACTAGGGGAAATGGTTTCAAATTGAGAGAGGGGAGATTTAGACTATATACAAGGAAAAGGTTCTTTGCAGTAAGGGTGGTGAAGCACTGGAACAGGTTGCCCAGAGAGGCGGTGGATGCCCTGTCCCTGGGGACATTCAAGATCAGGCTGGCCAGGGCTCTGAGCAACCTGATCTAGATGATCTAGCTGTAGCTGTCTCTGCTCATTGCAGGGAAGTTGGACTAGATGACCTTCTAGGGCCCCTTCTAACTCAAGCAGTTCTATGATTTTATGATTCTATAATGTAACATCAGCTTTTATAAGAAAGAGCAGGAATGGTCAGTCTTCTATAGCAGTGGAAGCACTCATAGAGATGTTTCTGAAAGGAAAGTCTAGTCTGAGGACCAGTAATTGATAAGGTAGTTATTGGTCAGGCACGACCTGCCCTTGGTGAAGCCCTGCTGACTGTCTCGAATCACCTCCTCATCTCACATGTGCCTTAGCATCTCCTCTAGGAGGATCCAGTCCATGATCTTCCCAGGCACAGATGTGAGGCTCACCGGCCTGTAGTTCCCCGGGTCTTCCTTTCTCCCTTTCTTACAAATGGGAGTGATGTTTCCCTTTTTCCAGTCACCAGGGAAAGTAACCATATTTCACTAAGCTAATTATATAGTGTAATCACTATCATGCATTATAATGCTGCAAGTGATACTAACAATACTTTTCCTCTGTGAACATTTCCAAAGTGTCAAAATGCCCCACTCAATTGTGATACAAGGCGCAGATGGAACACAGGAAAAAATTATAAAGAAAGACTACTGACAGGCCAAACTTCTGACAGGTCAGATGTAAACAGGAAATCAAGAAGGCTAAAAAAATATTTTAACACATTACAATGTATACTTGAGCAAGTAGTAAAGATTGCTCAGATTCAATAAAATCAGTAAGACAGGTACAGAACAATGGAGCTGCCTGGTTATAGGTAAGTAAGACAGGTATTCTGGGATGATAAGATCAAAGCAAAGAAACTAAATTTTTTGCTTTTCTGTTTACTCTTGAAACACTCTAGGGACTTTTGTTGTTGTTGTTTTGGTGGTTTTTTTTTGTTTCTTGTTTTTTTTTTTTTTTTTAGTAACATGTCAAAGGAGTTAGATTATTTCTAAATAAATATGGAGGAAATATGAGACAAAACAGATTTTTATGTTTGACTGCAAATCAGCAGGACTAGATGGTATTCACCAAGACAGAAGTCATATGTGAAATTACAGAGCAGTTGGCCAAGGGCATAAACTGTCATCACAAACAGAATCTGTGTCAGAGTACTCGTGAGCTGCCAGTATAACTCCCAGCCACAGAAAGTACTACATCCTTCTACTTCTGCCTCTGGTTATATTGTAGAATAAAGAATAAGATAGCTAAATTCATGGAAAAAGAAAAAAAATTATCTCTAGGGAAAGAGGCAGTGTGTTAACAGAATTTTTCTAGAGTGTCACAGAATGTTAGTAAAGGGGATCGCAATACACAACATATTTGTATTTTCAGAAAGTCGTTGTCAAAGTTATATGCAAAAGATTATTCAAGAAATTAAGGTATCAAAAAGTTGGAGCATTCATGAAGCTAGTAAAACGAGAAAGTTTGGGATGATAAGAACAGAACTAAAATTAGGCATTTGACAAAGTGCATTGTAGGGCTGAATTAAGCACCTCTGAAGTGTGGAGAATTAGGTATCAAATAATTTAGGTTTGCCAACACAAAGCAAAAGGATGAGGAAACTTATTGATGCAGTGTGGGAAACAGGGGCTTCCTGCAGTAGAGGAGAGACAAGGAATTTATCCTTTCTTTNTTTTTTTTTTTTTTTTAAATATTCATGCAGAAGAACCAGTGCAGATAAAAACATTGGAGAAATATGATGGAGAAATGAAATATCTTCCAATTGTAGACAGGGAATGCTCATAATTTTCTGACAGTTCACAGAAGTTGACTTCTAAATGGAACTCAATGATAGTATTTTAGCCAAAATAAAATTAATTTGTTTTTTCAGTTTTACTTGCATGTACACACACATATCATTCAGTAGGTAAAAGAATGAAACATAAAGCTAAAGAACAAAAATAAAAGGAGGATCAACCTGAACTATTTTCCTTACTGTGTGCATTAGTAGGAGTTCTGTATGCTTTATAAAGGACATCAATGAGTTTGTATTGAGGAGAATTTTTACCTACATGATTATTCATATAAAAATATACAAGAAGAAAAGTATAACAAAGGTAAAAAGTTAAACTATCAGAACTTCCAACTAATCTGGACACTTACTCTAAAGTACATGGGACCTGTTTTTCATGTCTAGTGTTGTATTTTATGCCAGCTGAAATTAAGTGTGCTCAGTATATATACAAATCAGAACCCGAATGTTCTACAAGAATCAGGAAAAAGAAGGCTATGCAGAAGTTTGGAGCTGAGGCCAGAAACACATATGAACTCTGTGTCAGAGGCAGGCATAGAGCCCATCTGTCCTTGGCAGCTATAAGCTATGATTTTAATTACTATTTTTTTTATTACTGTTTTTTTGCTTATATTCCCTGTTTCACCTACTATATAGCTTACAATCTTTGTAACAAAAAGAAAAAAGCTTCCTTCTGTTTCATTAAATGATTCTCTCAGTTTAAAATCCAAGTTTCTCAAGAATAAGATTACAAAATCCAAAAAGAAAGAAGAAAACCTGTGTGCAGCTGTTGTACAAGGAAGATACGAATAATGATTTTCGAGGCACTATCAGAAACTATCAAATCAAAATTCTAGATATTGAGATGCTGCCTTTGCAAAGTTATTCAAGTGAGAAATACCTTTGAATACTTTTACGAGTAACGCTCAGAAATAGACCTCATAGGTATGCCTGTGAAACTGAGCCAGAGAGAAAGTTGAAAATGGAATTCAAGAACTCAGAGCCAGCAGTTCACAGAGCTCATGTGTTAATCCATTCCCTGGTGCTTTTCCACATTCCAGCCATCTTTCTCCAAGTGTGCTATAGTAAGTCATGCAGTCCAGCTCGCTTTCAGGAACCAGTTTTTTCCCCCTTCTATTAGTAACACAGATGCAGTCTACTTCTACAGGGTTTGAAAATCTTCTAAATATTCTAAAAAATGAGCACAATGGAAATGAGATCATAATTTTACAAGCGCCCAGAGATAAAGTAAATTGCTTGAGCAGGTGGAATGAACTTTCCCTTGAGACTTATAAGTAATAAGTACCAAAAACTATGTCTTTTGAGTGTTTCTGAAAGTTCAGGTAAAGCCTGGTTCTTAATCAGATGCATAGCACACACATTGCAGAGAGATATTCAAAATGAGCCTGAGAAGAAAAGACAACTTGCTTAAATCACAGAGATCCCAGATCCTGTGCTAATATCAGGAAACACATTTACTAAATCTCTGTTGCAAGTAGGGTGATATTGCAAGGGCATTGGGTCATTGAAGTAATATGGGACTGATGGTTCAGGATTCAGATACTGAGCTACTCTTCCAAAACTTTAATGATCCATAGCAAAACCGTCTTCAGAGGAATGACATTGTACCTACCTTTCAAAATTCTCTTCATCTTGTGTGATACCTTTAAATGCCACTGTGACCTTAGTATCCTGTGCCTGCTCATCACTGCTTAGTTGAATGTGCTGCATGGAAACTCAGTAAATTAGGCATTATTTTTCCTCAGACACTGGCAGAGCTGGCTAGCAAGCGTGTACAAATAACAGTATAGTCTGGGTTCATCAGCTTCTTAAACTCCTTACAGCTTATGCTTGAGTAGTTATTCAACACAAGCATAGAAAGTTCATTAATAAATTACTGTTAAGACACAGATATCATGTCCCCAGTTAGACATAAAATGAATTATATAAAACAGTTAAA
Source organism: Alectura lathami (assembly GCA_013399715.1). Taxonomy (NCBI): domain Eukaryota; kingdom Metazoa; phylum Chordata; class Aves; order Galliformes; family Megapodiidae; genus Alectura; species Alectura lathami. Next base: position 423,635 of record VXAV01001748.1, read on the forward strand.
AAATGTAATAATTACTTGATAGTTGTTTGTTTGAATCTGTTATGAATGAAAAATGATTTGACAATTCTCATGTTACCTATAAATTACCAAAAAACAAATTTAAATGATGCTGCCATTAGGACACAATAAGTGACAAATGCTCCGTGTGTCACATACATGCAAGACCTTACATTTTCCCAGCATCAGCAATGGTCTATCACTTTTCTTTCATGCTTTACAAGCTCCTTAAACATGTCAGGACTAGACTTGCTTACCCTGAGTAAACATTTCTCTGAATTGACAGTTATAAAACCTATACAACACAATGACACTTGAAACTTTGTAGATTTCCTAAGGCAACAAAGCTGTTAAAGGTAAGGCAAGGTTGATTAAGTGCAGAAGCATTAAACTTTTAATGACGTCTCATTGATACCCTGCATAATTGTTGCTATATTCAGTGGCTGTCTCCGTAAGTGCTCCTTCATTATTCAACAGGCCAAAGCACTTTGTGAATGCCATCAAAATCAATTACAGTTTGGCTACTTTTGGGGGCCAATGAGGCAAAGAATTAACCTCCAACTATATTCCAAAGTCATTTACTCACTGATAGCTTAGCACATTTACTTACACAGACACTGTATGTTATGGAGCATTTACAAAAATACAGTATGCAATAAGATACGAGAAGGAAATAATCTGAACAGTAATAGAGGGACTGTTGGGGCAATTGTTATAATATGAAAAGTCTAAATAAATGCTGCACATGGAGGTTTTAGGGCAATAAGTGATACGTAAAATTAATCTGCCAGATGTATTTTAATTCATTCTTTAAAAATCAACACATTAATTTACTTAGCTTAAAACATTAATAATTACTTACAAGACATGGTAATCCAGCTATCTAAGTAAATCCATTACTATTGAGCATCACAATTTGTCTAACTGAAGTTATAATATGAAAGAGGGAGACTGTAAATTAGAGGATTGCTTAGAAGGTGCTTTCTTTTCATTTTCCACTAGGCTTCAACAGACTATCTGAGACAATCATTTTTTTTTTTCATCTTAATGTGAACATCTCAGAGAAAGGACAAGATTATAATTTAAAAATGTAATCTTCTTTTTCTTCCCTGAAGGAGCTGACTATACAACCTGTGGAACATCTTTGACATTTAAACTAATGACTCTGTAATACTCAGGAAACCTCCTTTCATTAGGCACTTTTAATAAAAACACACCTGGAATCAGGAGTCTACCACTTATTCTAATAGAAGCAAAGTATGGGACAAGTGCCTAGATAGACTGACTTTATACACAACTAAAAGACACTGTACCTGTAGCCTAGACTTTCAAAGAAATACAAGTTATTTCTTCAAGATACACTAGCTATACTGACACTGGCAATAATCTTTGTGAGGACCATATGTCATCACTAGGATCAGGGCTATGAAAATAACATTAAGTTTCTCCATGGGAAATGAAAAAGGAACAGAAGGAACAGTCTCAAAGAATGCCTATACAGTACAAGTTCATCTCCTATTATGTGGCTTGTGCTGACTGCATGGAAAAGTTGTCTTTTCATCTTGTGGAGTGGGTTGTTGCCACAGGCATCAGCCCAGGCCCCCACCTCAGTCCAGCCACTATCCACTTCATGAAAAATCTGTAATTATCCTGCAGTCGGAGTGTTGTCACACTCAGAATCAATTTATTAAGGCTCACAGGTATTCCTATGGCGAGTTCTTGCAGGTGGAGACAACCTGACTGCCACACATAACTGTCCATATTAGTGTTTCAACACAAAGAGTTGACACTGACATCCCAAATATTTCTGAGTGCATAAGTAGCTGGAAGTAGGATGTTTCAACTGAACACTGTTATGTCATGCATCAGCACGTGTATGTGTAATGGACCATATACAAAAATACTATAGTGTTGTTTCCTCACAAATAGCACTTTGTAACACCTGCAATCCACAGTAGTTTTTAGGACATGCCTAAATGTTCCAGTGCTGCTGACACACATAGCAATCCATAATCCATTGGAGATTGTTTAGAAATCTTACAGTCAGAAAAAATATCATTCCATAATACTTCAAGATCTCATTTATTGGTATGGGATCTTCATTAACACTAAATAAGCCCAACTCTGCTTGATGCTTGCATGTATCAGAACTCTATTAATTTCCCCTTGGAACAAATTGTCAGCTGTGTTCAACTGCATGACACAAGCATCAGCAAAATGCTGAAGTTATCCTCCACATTACCATCAACCCCTTTCTGTGGCCTTTTAACATTTTCTTAGTTACTTTTAGGTGTCCACTGGATATACTTTTTTTTTTTTTTTTTTTTCAGGAATTTGAAACAGAAATTTCTGTCCATTTGGGCCATTTTTTAAATATCCAAAACCTATACATGTGACTTTTCTGCGTCCATATTACATACTTAAAGGCCTGTTTGTGATGGTGTGGTGCTTGGTACCTAAAATGAGACAAAGAAGGCAGCTTCCCTTCATACCTCCCACTGTTTGCCTTGCAGTTTAGTTCTATGCAATTGATATATTAGAATTAGTTCTGACAGCCCAGCTCCATAGACCTTATTTTGGCTTTCCAGTACCTAAAGGGAGCTTCTAAACAGGAGGGAGACTGACTTTTTACACAGTCAGACAGTGATAGGACAAGGGGGAATGGTTTTAAACTAAAAGAGGAGAGATTTAGACTGATGTTAGAAGGAAAGCTTTTACTCAGAGGTTGGTGAGGCAGTGGACCAGGTTGCCTGCAGAAGTTGTGGATGCTCCGTCCCTGGAGGTGTTCAAAGCCAGGTTGGATGGGTCCTTGGGCAACCCGACCTAGTGGGTGGCAACCCTGCTCTTGTCAGGAGGCTTGGAACTAGATGATCTTTAAATTAATTTCCAACCAAAGCCATTTTATGATTCTATGAGATTAAAAAAAAAAATAATAAAATAAAATAAAATAAAAAAGATACTGCTATTTTATTTTTATTTCAGGAAATGTTGGCAAAATAGACATAATCTAAACTCAGATCTGTTATACATACTTGCATGTCAATTTGTAGCCTCATATTCAGACTATGGACTTGTACTCAACAGTGTTAGCCTGATAACACTTCATTATTATTATTGTTATTATGCCATTGCAGTCCTTTTAAATTAAAGGATTTGTAAGTAAATAAATACACGTTAAAGAACAATACCTAAGAATACTGAAGTATAGACTTATGATCATAAATCATAGAACCATATAATGGTTTGGGTCAGAAGGGGCCTTAACGATCATCTAGTTCCAACCCCCCCTCCATGGGCAGGGACACCTCCCACTAGACCAGGTTGCTCAGAGCCCCATCCAGCCTGGCCTTGAACACTTCCAAAGAGGGGGCACCCACAACCTCTCTGGGCAACCTGTGCCAGTGTCTCACCACCCTCACAGTAAAGAATTTCTTCCTAAGATCTAGCCTGAATCTTACCTCTTCCAGTTTATGTCCAGGGATGCCCCCTGGACAACTCCATCATAAAAGGTCACCAAATTTGTCAGGCACAATTTGCCCTTGGTGAAGCCATGCTGGTTGCCACCAATCACCTCATCTTCATTTTCCGTGTGCCTTAGTAAACCCTTCAGGAAGACCTCCTCCATGATCTTGCCAGGCACAGAGATGAGACTGACTGGCCTGTAGTTTGCTGGATCTTCCTTTTTTCCCTTTTTGAAAATGGGGGTGATGTTTCCCCTTTTCCAGTCAGCGGGAAACAGAGACAGAGACAGAGTGCAAGATAAAGTACAACACTACATAGTTCAGCTTTCTCCGGCACTAGTACTGCAGGATCTTGGGCTAGAAGAAGATCTGGCACTGCAAAGTACCCCTTAGCTTGGCTTTTGCTGCCATGTTTTCTTGGCTGGGTTAACAACCCCACCGATCAAGGAACTTCAGGAGCCAGTGCTAAAAACTATGCCTTTTGGCCATTTGGAGTAATTGCTGATGAATAAGGGTTAAAACCAAGTAGACCTATTCCCAATGCAGCTCATTCAAATCATCAGTTGTGTTACGGTAAATACAAAAATGCTCATTACAAGCTGTAAATATCAAATGTATTGAATTGTGGAAAAAAAAAAAAAATTTAAAAAAGTATCATCTTTGTCTGCTTAGAAAATATGTTATGCTTGTCCACTTCTGTATGGTCTAAGCCACATTATCTGTTTAGCAAGTGTATATACAATAATATATTCAGTCACACACTCAGTTTACTAGGTTATGTTATCTAAACAACCAGGACATATGGCAAGAGAAGGATCATAGTACAGCTGGTCTTGCTTGAATTTCCATGCTTTTGACTGAATGAAGACTTCAATCCCGAAGACAGCAAAGTATTGTCTAACCACAATAAAATGTTTTGACCTCAGTTTTGGTTGAAGATTGGTGGAACTTTCAAGAAAAGCAACAAAAACCTTCAATTATTCAATTTAATAGAAAAGCATTGCGCAATTTAGAATTGGATTATTTTTACTTTGTTTTGTGCAGTTGCAACAGAGGTTTTGATAGTGCTTCTACCAGAAACTAAATATTATTTTGGCCTCCAGAGGTATTTGAAGGGGAGGACATGCACTAAATATGGTCTGTAATTTCTGTTTAGCTTATTTGAGGAAATATATGCCTCAAAAGAACAAGACAAAGTTTTTAATATGTGTTTCAACTGGAAAGTGAGCAACCTTCATTTCTGTTGCATTTACTTAAAGGTGAAACCACTCACGCTTTACATAAATTAACATAGATTCAATACTTCACAAAATTTTGGAGAAACATCTTGCTTTGTCTTTAAACCAGGTGATCTGGATTCACAGAAACATTTAATACGCTTAAGACATGGTGGACCTGACATTAAGATATACATACAGTATTATATAATATATGTGTTGAAATTGTATCATGAATATGAGACCATGAGACCAGAGAAAGTGAATGATGTTACAATGCCTTACTGAAGACGGTTGGCTCTGAAAAGTGTCCCTCCTTCCAGGCCTGCTAAGGTTGTATCAAAGCTTTTTTAAGCAGCATTCAAGGCAACAAGGCAATGACCCTTCTCTCCCAGATGAGTGCCATCATCATTCATGCACAGGCTCAATTTATTTTCTTTGTCTCTTTGAAGCCTGAATGTTTAGCTTCACCCTTAACAGAGGAGGATGGATGTTGTCTTTGCCTCTAGCATTGTAGATTATGACATTTTTTTTTTCCCTGGAACACAGAATTGGGTTTTATATACTTCAAAGTCTTTCCTTAAGTGGAGGATGTATGTCTTTAAACCCAGGAGAGACTTTGGTCTATGAATCTTGACCTCAGATATGTTTCTAAACATGGGAGAAGCATACCTGCAGAAACTTGTGCTTTTTATTGGCTATCTTCCCATCCATTTAGTTTGTGTCTGTGAACTCAGTCTTACATGACCAGCACTTCCCTTGAAATACAATGGAATCTCATGAGTTCATCTTGCATGACTAGAAATTTCTACTTGCCAAGACAGCTAAATAAAACTTATATTCGGGAGCACAGGTATTGCCACATAGTGCTTTTGTGGAGCTGAGAGTGTTTTACTATATGAAAAAAAAAATTGAAATTTTATTGACATTTTTGTTAGAAGCCAATAAATGAAAAACAAATCAGAGATTTAGAGAATGCTTTTGGAAAAAAAAAATATTTTGGTGAATTAATATAGTATCTTTCATGAAAGATTTTCAAAGGATATCACTTTCCTTCTTCATGAAGGCCAGATGGAGGCTTGCTAACTGAACTCAGCCTATTTAGTTTATTCAAGGGAAAAGTGACTTCACTGTGCTATTTCAGTATCTGTATAGGAAAGACATTTCTAATGTCAGCTGCCTTTTTAATGTAATAGAGAAAAGTGCAATTAAATCCAGTTGATGAGGCTGGACCAATCTGAATTAAGAATAAAGCTGAAATTTTGATAATGAGAGTAATTAATCACTAGAAAAACTCAGAAAGATATGAGATTAGTTCTTCATCATCTGAGGAAATAAGATTGGATAACTTAAAAATATTGTATACTTCAAATATAGATTGTTAATATATAAATTGCCGAGTGAAGTTCACTTCTCTGTGTCATATAAGAAGTCAGACTGGGTCTACACTGTGACACTTTTATCCTTAAAATCTATGAATCAATAGATCAGCAGAGTAGGAATTAAAATTAAAGGTGTTACCGCAACTGCTTCTTCTAAGTTACCTGATTTGATGACTGAGCCTGATTTTACTCAATAGTCTTCCACTACCAGGTAGACTGAAAGCCTTGGGTTTCTATCTGCACATCTGCTATTTCCAGCCTCTTCCTCCTTATGCTATATACACAATCTGAAGACAGCATCCATGACAGAAACTATTGCCTAGACTCAAAAGAAGCATTTCTGACAAAGCAGGAGGCTTTTTGGAAGTACAGGTGTAAAGGTATTAAACTTTCTGCACCTACAGGCTTTTGGAATATTTTGACAACTTTTGAATATTCCAGTTCAGATAAAAATATTCAGTGTTACATTGTTTATAAAAATGAAATGAAGTATCTGCCAGCTCCAATTTTTTCCCACTCTTAATGAAGAAAAAGTATACATGGGACGATGACAATCCATGTGCAGGCTAGAACTAAAGCACAGACTTATCAGTACGTTGTCAAAATGCAGAGAATATTTTATCAGCACATCTTCTTCATTTAGACAGCCTGCAGGGAGGATGAAAATATCCTGAGCTCTGCAGACGATGTAGCTGTTGCTGTATTAACCAGAAATGAATATTACTGAAAAGATACATTAATATTAGGTGGTGTGATATAGCTTCTGGAAATAACCATTTCTTCTTTCATTAGTCCAGAGAAAGTGAGATGAATTCTTCCAGACACTCTTCAAACCTGATAAAAAGTTCGTATTCAAAATATGTTAATCCTTTTCCATTTGCAAATACTGAGTCCATGGATTTATATGAAGAGAAATTTAAGGGGAGAGAGGACAGATGAGAAAAGAGAAACAATAAAGCTGGAGAAAACAAAAGCAATTTCTACATTAGCAATAACAAAATCCTGCTGGGTGTCTTGGTGAGGGTCTACCTTAATTCTCCTTGCTAGTAGTTATTAAACTCATCCATTCTAGGATAACCACTTTCTTTTCGTCTTAGTTCATCTCAAATTGTGTTGAATCAGCCCATCCACCCTTAGAGCAGTACTGTTTCAGGAGCAAGTAGAGATAAGAGTTGCGCATATACAGCTCTTACTGTTTAGGTCACTTCACCAGCTCTGCAGTTTCTCAGTCATACAGCCTACCACCTGCATCAGATACCACTCAGCACTGCTTACTGATTTCTTGCTGCTGGAGCCTTCAGAAAGAAACTTGCACTATGTAAAACAGAATAGGGAATGAATAGTCTGATTCTTTCACAAGAGACAACAGAGAGAACAAGCACAACAGGGAAAATATTATTGTCTTGCCCACAAATTCAAAACTTAACTGCATTTTAATGAAGATCTGCAGGCTACTGTGTTACTGAAACTCCCATGAGTACCTGAGCTCCCTCTGCCTGTCACCAGAACATGAGGGCCAATTCAGTGCACTTTGGCATCTGGATATGTGGGGATCTGAGGCTAATTGGAGCTAATCCTATTCTTCTTGAGCATGGATTACTAAATTCCAGGATGGGCGACGAGAATTATTATTTCAAAAACAAACACATCATCCTGTTTTCATTTTTACATGTCATCCTGTCTTTACATTTATTTGGTATGGAGTATAAGTAAATGAAACACAGAAAAACATGGAATCTTACAGAACTGCTTAAAGTGAAGAAGATTCTAATATAACAAAGAGAAGAGACCTCATTTTGATTATGTGAAAACACCCTGCTTCATTTTTTAAACTCTGATTTGAAGAATACCATGATAAAAAGCCTGATTTTTATGTCAAGAAACCATTTCCTGCAGCTGGGATGCTTTCTTTTTGGATGGTAGATAGGCATCAGACAATGAGTAAACAGCCCTGGGTGCCTTGAATATAGTCACTGAACTGATGAAGATGTATTTCCTCTGCAACAGAGCTTTTTAGGGGACTGATTGGAGCATTTTCCTGAAATAATCTTTTATTCTAGCAAATCTGAGAAATGGCTTTTTTGTTTTGTTTTGCTCTGCTTTAGGAACTAAAGGTAGCTATTTTACACCAAAAATGTGAAGAGCTTTTTTTTTTATTTTTTTTTTCCAGCTAAATTGCTGCCAGATGTTGTTGAATGAATCAATTCACTATTCCTATAGCTTTATCAGATTTAATTTAGTTTCTTCTTTTCCACAATTGAAGAAGTTTGGTTTGATTTAAACAAAACACCACAAAGTTATAGTTTTGCCACAGAATAACCTGTTTCTGAAACATTTTAAATGCGAAAATAGCTTAAAACAATAAAAGATGGAAAGCAAGTCAAGGCTCAGAATATTTATATTACAATAAAGCAATAACATCTGCTGAAGAGCACAGTTGCTTAAGTAAAGTTATGAAGTTAAGCTTAACATACATAGATTCTCACTTTATAACTTTTTTACTTTCAAAACAATCTGCCAAGTGTTGGTGTAATTTTGTTAGTAGCTGTCATTCAGCGTACGGCAGACAGCCAGAAAAGCACTCAATAGTATTTCCTGTTCACCTGTCCATCCCCTCACAAGGTGAAGGACTGATACAATAAGACAATTCATCATCCAAAGAGTCTGCTCTGAGTTTGCATGTCGCTCTACATCTTCAAATAGTAAATAAAAATATGTTTGAGACTGAGACTGCTGTGTTCTAGGTGGTGCCTACCTGTATGTTTGAAATTAGTAATCTCTCGATCTTCTGCCTTTGTATTCTCTGCATTTTTAAGGCATTAATTTTCTTCTTTAAGGATAATTTAGATTACTACACTCTTTTCATTCTAAGCAAAGCAATATTCTTACCTAAATTACTAGTATATCTAAAATAACTTTTTAAAAAAATATTATGTTGTCTGGGGTATATGAGAATCTTAGTAATAACACTGCAAATACTGATGCAGTGTCTGCTGGATCATTAAGAGTCTACGGAATGACAAATATTCATCATTGTGGATATTTATTGTGGTAACAAGCACAGTACTGTCTTGAAATAAAGCTTGATGTGGTGTTAACATTAGAGATTTTGCAGAAAAACATTTATGTAGGTGCCTTTTTGGCTTAAAATATTTATTATTTGAAGTAATTACTTCATTTTTCTTATCTTTTTTTTTTTTTTTTTTTTTTTTTTTTTTTTTGTATTTACAGTTATTAATGTTTCATATACTACTGATGAGAATTTCCTTTCTTACAATACCACAGAAAAAGGTGTTCTTCTAACAACAAACTCATGGGATACCTAGAAGTATGTAGTCAGCTGACTCTTTTATCACTGCGGTGATTTCATACTGAACATGCTCTTCAGGGATAAATGATCTGCTAGCGGATTCTTTTGGGCCTCAGCCAAAGCATTTCATGTCTCCATTTCTCAGTTTCTTTTCTGCATAGTGCTCATGGTAGTGCTTCTTTTCTTTGGACTGCTGGACCTCTTTGCAATGACATTTGCGTTCACTCTACGTACTGCTGTTTTGCCTGAGATGAGAAGGGCTTGGTTTTGACTGAGATCTAGCACGGCTACTGCAATAAAGGAACAACAATTCTACATGTGGTTGAATATTGACAGGTAGCATAAAAATACATAGAGGTTCAATTGTAAATACATGCTGGGATGAATTGAGGCCATAAGCAAGGAAAACTATTCCTTCTGCTTGTGGTTCCTACCTCCTTTGTTCTTGACTCACACCTACTAGTTATGGTTAGCACGCTGAAACACCTCCATGGGTTGCCCTGTCTATTCCAAGGATCCTTTCAGCCATCCCCTGAAAATGCCAAAACCATAACCTCACAGGTAAAAAGAAGCACGGTACGTGTATTAGAGGAAAGAGAATGTGCTTTGAAGAGGAAGAGATTGATTTTGTAGCTGGAAAGAGCTGTTGAACTGGAAAGGCCATCTAGGGTCAAGGTAGGAGAGTGGCTTAAACGAGTTTCTTTCACTGAGAAGATTCTGAGACTGGATCTTCATTATTGTGACTCATCTACTAGAGGTTTATGTCTTGAAATTTATTCAAGACTAGGGTTAAATCCTTTATTTGGTTCTGCCAAGTTTCCAATTTCGGCTGTTTTAGAGACAGGATATCATACAAGTGAACGCTGAGTTAAAGATATAATTTCTATTTACAGCATGCTCCCTCTGGACATTGGCTTGATAATTTGTCAAATTTTGTGCATGCACTCCAATTCCCAGAATATATAATCCTTTCCCTTGAATAATGATAGCATTGCTTGAACATAAACCAGCTGCCTTAGCTAGAAGTTATCACTACTTTAAATGGACCCAAGAGTACTTTTCACAAAAGAGTACAGGGAAAGATTTCAGTCTACATTTTTTGCATCACCTATTATTAACCTAGTTTAGTTTCACTTCATTCATTTATGCAGCAAAGCACAACATACTATAATTCTATCACCTAAGCTGAACAAACTCGTTGTCATTAAATATTAGCTCTTTATTAATTTTGTGAGTTTGTATGTGTGTGTGTGTGAGAGAGAGTTTTAACAGGTAGTACAAATGTTGATAGAAAAAAATAAAATATGCATGCTCAAGATCCACCCTGATTCACTTCACCTGTAAAACAAATATTTACTTCTATTTTCTGAAAAAATGACTGCTTGTACTATGCTCTTTTCTTTTTATTTTCTTTTTTTTTTCTTTTATTTTTTCCTTTTTAATAAAAGCCTTAAAGCCAATACAAAATTGGTTAAAAGGAAATGTTCATCTTTTCCTATAGAAATATAAGTATATTTGACACTTTGGCATAGCTTCCATAGGGTGTCACCTTAAATTATAATGGAAATAAAACAAAATACATTGGTTTATTTAACCTTCCAGGCACTCACTATAATTCTTGAACTACAAAGAGTTCAAGCTGGTAGCTTTCACAAGTATTATACTTTATGGAACTGTACATTTTTGTACGAAATACTTATTTGGAAATGAAATCCTTTAAGTAACGTTCTGATATTCTGAGAGACAATAGATATTTTGGAACAAGTGAATGAATGCATTCACACTATGCATTTAGGACGGTGACCGATGTATTTCTTCCTGCAGATATTGTATCTGGTGTTCCAGTTCAATCCAGGAAGTATCCAGAATGGTAGAGATAAGAAATAGTGCAAGAACCAGATATTTTTGATGTTTTTCAGAACAGTGAGAAAGAGGGAAGAAATTTTTAAAAAGACAGAAATCTTCATGTTCATGAAAAAGCAGAAAACCCCAAATCACTTGGGTGAACATTACTCAGTGACCCTCACTTCAGGGGTCATAACATAACTAATTGTTAATAGTGTTTGAGATTTTTTCTCTGTTATTCTATGTAAAAGAAGAACAAACATCTTCACCTGCATGCATAAAGTTCTAGTAGAGCCTAGAAAATCAGTGTACATATTAACAAGGGCATTTATTTTATTTTTTTTTCCCCACAGTTTATTTTAGTATTCCACGAGAGCATATGTATAATTCTGAAGGCACAGATGTAACAGCTGTCTTTTACCCACTTTTCCAATTTGCCACATACAGCCTGAGTACTGAAAACTGCTCAGTAGGTTGTGTGCTGTATGGTATGTTAAGGAAGGAAGAAGAGCTAAGAGTATGTGTACATCTTTCCAGCACTGTGAGACAGTCTTCCTTTTGTTCCAGATAAGATCTGTTCACCTTTCTGAATGCCTAAACATGATGTAATTTCATCAGTGAAAATCTGATCATATACATTTCCGTGTCTAAAATGAAGTATCTGGACTAATATAGTTCTACAGGTGTTGTCTCTCCTGCAGATGATAGAGGATATACTTGATCTCATATAACTTGCATTTACATCATCCCATCTTATTTTAAGCGTGAAATTAATTGCCATTCAAAAGATGAATTCCTATGTACATGAAATGACTGCACATCCCCTTTTCAGCTTGCTCCTGTCCAATACCAGTGCCATTACTGCCTAATATTCACGTTCATTGGAGTCATTTTTCCTTCTTGAAAATAGGCTGCTCTATGTATTTGAAATGCTCCCCAAAAACAGTTTTGGTGAAAACACACAATCTTTAGTGAAAATACTTGTAACAGATGTGGCAACATGCAGCCAAAAACTGTAGGAAAAATGAAATTTTCCCGGTTTCTAGAGGTGTTATGAGCTTACTCCTAGTCTCTACCAATAACTACCTTATTTATTTATTCACTGCCAGTCCTTTAAAGTGTGCTAAATGTCCTTTCAAAAGGTTCTCATACAATTCCAATTTAAATGTAGGACAAAGTAGAATTAATACGAGTACCAAATAGCAAATTGTCAAGATCAGAAGAAGGAATGTTATTATTACCCGAGGTGGCTGGGCACATATCTGGTTTGTTAAAATGCGTTGTTACAGCTGAAAGCACTAGATGGCAATGTTAGACATGCTCTTGCAAACTCTCATTAAAATGCAAGCAAGCGTTCAGTCTCTAAAGGAATGCTATATGGTTGGTACTGCTGTTGTGCAGTTGTGTTTGAGAAGTACGAAACATTGCTTTTATTTTCACTCTAATCTCTGTATTTTGTAATGAGAAACAAACATGTTTTGTCAGCTCAGGTTTCTGGAGAAAGATGTGTTTCAACGCTTTTAGAGCTGGTTTTGTTCCATAGGTGGAGGGCATGAAGAAGGCAACTGCGCTTAGAACTTATCCAGGCAATTATCTGGTTGGATAAACTGACCTACAAAAATTCTGCTACCATGTTACAGGGGACCAGTGAGGGTATCAGAAGCAAGACGCTTTTCTGAAAAACATTATCACGTATCTCTCTCTTTGTGTCTCAATATGTCTTCTACCTAGAGATGAGCTCAGGTTCCTCCAAGCTGAAAAAGGCAAAGCCAGAAGTATGGTTACTGCACAATCACACTTACAGCTCCCCCTATGGTAAACAGAAAATGGAGCAGCTCCAGAGAGTGAGTCACATACTGGGTGGGTTCTCAAAGTGGCTCTCTCAATTCTTTGGATATACAGAATTTTTGAAGAAACATTTCTAACCCAAACGCATCAGATAGGTGCACAATACCAACTCTGGGCTATAAAACCTGCAAATTCTGTGTAAGTGTATACATTAGAAAATTGTTTCAATTTAACATTGATTAGAGAAACAGACTTTAAAGGACAAATAGAACAACAGATGGGAAATGGGTGGAGAGGAAGGAATCTATGACTGTCTTTATGGGAAAGAAAAAGATGAGACCAGTGAGGAAATTGAAGTCTGGAGCAGACTGAAACATACAAAGAAACATAAGAAGTGGCAAGTAAACCACTGCATTGAGCTTGCCAGTGTTCTGGGCTTGAGCTCTTCCTTTCCTGGCGCTGGCACAGGCTGCCCAGAGGAGCTGTGGCTACCCCATCCCTGGATGTGTTCAAGGCCAGGCTGGATGGGTTCCTGGGCAGTTTGATCTAGTGAGCTAGTGGCTGGCAGCCCTGTCCATGGCAGGGGGGTTGGAACTAGATGATCTCTGAGGTCCCTTCCAACCCAAGCCATTCCATGATTCTATTACTTCCTCTAAGCAGTAATTTTTTACTACTTGCTTAAGTCTGTGAGTTTTCCAGAGGCCATCAGAGCATTTAGGTCAGGAAGGAAAAAAAGGAAATAAATAAATAAATAAATAAATTCATATGTATGTGAGAGGTCATGAGCAAGGACAGATTACCAAAGCAGGAGTAAAATAATTGTAATATTTTGAATATGAAGAAGCAGTAAATAGAAGCAATTTCCTCCCAGAAGAAAGATGAATGACCGCATCTCTTCGCTGCTCCAACAACTCTTTTGCAGCCAATACACTTCCAGGGCCATGCTGCTGAGGTGTTTGCGCCTCGGAGAATATCTTCTACATGTATTAGACAGATGTATCTCACCAGCAGATCTTCTACTGACAAGTGACAGGATCTGGGTCCTGTGTCTGAGGACATGCTTAAGAGAGTTGAAAAGGTAGTGGATGTTGTTACCTAGTGGCAATAACATAAAAAATAAAGACATCTGAATCTAGTTTCTGCTTCTGCTGCTATGCTATTGAACAATCCTGTGTAATTTGTCTGCCCCATCTGTTACATACTTAGCCTTCACTTAACTTGTAAAAATTAAACCATTAATCTATTACTCTTGACTAATGGTAAGGCCATGAGACTTGATGTACAATACTAAGTTGCCATCAGCATGGGAATTTAGAGCACCACTGACCTCACAGGATCAAGCTCTAAATTGCTGTTATTTTATTGACTGAGTGTCCACTTAGTGGTATATTAAAGAGGTAAGCTAGGTCTTTCCTTCATGGACCAAAGAATGTATCATTTCTAAATGAGACATAAGAAACTACACTTATTTGGAGAAAATGTTATGTTTACTTTCTGTAGTCCAATACAGTGAATTCAGTTGTACATTATTTACAACATGCATTTCTGTAACCATAATAAAATGTAGACAGGGAATGAGTGAAGATGTTTAAACAACTGATGTAAGGTTATAGCCTAAATGTATTCCAATAGGGTTTAATACCCATATCATGCCTTAATGCTTATGTATTTCTACGTGATGACTGTGTTCCTTTATTTATATTTCAAACAAGTATACTTCTAAATGGTGGAATAAATTTTAATCTTACTGGTGTAACATGAAAGAAGTAAGACATTATAGCATGCTTAGTTCTGGCCTCAGGTGATGCTTAAGAAAAAACAGATGCATTACAAATAATGACAGTATTGCCAATATTGCTAAAGTGTTGATCATATGGCTACTAATAGCATTTTGCCTTTTATTTAGAAATACATGATTTTAAAGTACATGATGACTTGTGTTTTATATAAGCAGTCAGGCACAAAATGCTTCTCTGTATACTTGAAGTTTATGAGAACGCACTGTAGCGTTTCTGTTTAGTAGCATAATTTATTAGGTGTTTAGAATTGTTTCAACTTGTCAGAAAGAATCTGATTTGCTTTCTGTGAAACTTTGCTTTTGTATCTGGAATGTTTTAAGGGCTTCATGATACAAATTAGCTTAGGAGGGTTCCAAAAACCTTTAATTATTTATTTACTATTTTGGGTACCTACTTTGCATTTTACATCTCTGCTTAATGATCGAAAGAATTATGAATGAGCTTGTCACAAGGTCAGACAACAAGCACCAACAAGTTTAGATTTTGTTTCAGCTTCCACTTATTCTCTGGCTGATGTTACTGTAAGCACTTTGAAAAGCTCACTATAATAGCCAAATATTTCCATGCTTGATTTTTCTCCTCTGTGATCTATATGGGAGAGCTGAGCATATTTATTTGGATGAGCATAGACATTCACAGAAAAAAAAAAAAAAAAAAAATTGGTTTTAAAAAGAACAAAGAAAATGAAGTTTAGAGCTTGAAAATTACTTACCTTCACTTGTAAATTTCCAGGCATTTTCCCTCATTATGTGCTAGTTCCACAAGCAATATGCACAACAGAAAAATCACCAAGATTATAAATATATAAACTGCAAACATATATTTCAGAAAAATTGTAGGTAGTATCTATATGTCTGAATACATGGACAAAAGGTATAAGTCTGTCGATACATATGCATTATATTCAGCCTGCTCTGAAAGCCTGATACAGATAACAAAAATCTCTGGTAGTTTGACTAACTCCTTTAGAATTTTAAGGGCAGCAAACTTGACAGTGGCAGCTACCCAGCTGAGGACAATAATCCCTCTAATTGTATGTAGCCATAGCTAATTACACTGCTGTTGCAACTAGTTACAGAAATACATTATTTTAGCAGCAAATCCTACTTTTAAATCATTCCACCAGTTCTCCTGGAGACTATAGGCTCCAGCCACACTGTATGTTTCTTTTGCTTGTCTGGATTGCAATCAAAGCACAAACAATTCTTCTGACTACAAGAACAAAAACTTAACACAGAAGGTTGTATTTTTCTTCAGCTCACATTGTCAGCAAACACCCTTGGCTTCATGTTAAGTTAGCGTATCTTCTGTTACAGTGATATTAGACATAAAATCTTTCATGTAAAATTTTAAGTAAGAATACAGATTCAGCAGTACTTAATAATAGTTGAAACAACTTAGTGACTTAAAATGGTTTCTAATTTTATTTAATAAGAAAATATCTTGTTCTCTTTATTTTTTTCATTTCTGGCAAAAAATATATGGTGAACAGATGAAAAACAAGTGCTGATCATTCAAGAAATAACACTAAAAAACCTCCCCAAAATGCAAATTAAAAAAAAAAAAAAAGAATAAGTTTTCAGTTAAATAAAACAGATTGATTTTAAACAATGAAACTTTGTGCTTTTTTGAAATTCTACAACATATTTTTTCAAAAGTTTAAATGGAAACTTTTTTCTTATACAGTATTTTTTCTGCTTTTCCCTCCAAAATTTAACCATTGTCATAAATTGACAGGAGATTTGTTTAGCTCAGCTTTACCTATCTATTTTTGCTATTGAATAATAAGTAAGAATACTCTGTGGTAAATGTTTGCAAGTCAAACAGTTTGTTGTTTGAGAGTGAGAGGTCTTACTGTATGTCAAAGTGTTGTTTTGTTTGTTTGCTTTTCCTCGTTGGCTTTTTTTTTGTTTGTAGGTTTTTACTTTAAATAAAAGAGATGGTGAATTAATTAAGTGCTATCAGATTTGCTAAGACAAGTATCTTGCTTACTATGGAAGCTGTTGATACCAGATCACCCTTTTTCTTTTGAGAAATTGTTGTGGGAAGAAATCTCATGCTGTCCTCCTAGTGCATTGGTTTTGGAGAACTCCTAATGAGTTAATTCAGCATTGGGGCAGCTGTAACACCCTTATTGCTTGTAATGGGAGTATTAGTAGATGATGTACTCTGGTGATATCCAATGCAGAGAGCAAAGTTGCAATTCAGGGTTTGAACGTGCTGTGTTAAAAATCATCATTACGCAGAGAATGGACAGCTTGGAGCCCGATTGCAGTAAAGGGCATTTGATCTCACTCCTTGGCAGTTCACAACTGCACTGCAGTCATGAAGACATCTTTGAGATCACATTGAAAGACCTGCACATATTCAACAATGTACTTGAAACAAAGGGTATCTAAGAGGAATTGATCTAACAATTAAAAAAAAAAAAAAAAAAAAAAAAAAAAAAAAAGAAAAAG
>VXAV01001748.1:451045-461559 GCA_013399715.1 Alectura lathami
GTCCCACTGGGAGGGAGGGTGCTGAGCGAATGGCTGTGTGGTGCTTATGTGCTCACCAGGTTAAACCACAAGGACCTACATAGCTCAGTGGAAAGAGGACTTCATGGAAGACTGGGAATACAAAATCTTAAACGAAACAATCTTTTCAAGTCAGTATTTCCCTTGCATATTCTCTTTTGACATGTATGATTTTCTTTATTATTAATGTCAATAGATATTTCTTAGTATAAAGACATATATTCAGCTACTTATAGCTTTATTATACTGTTGATCTTAACATTTTATATGTTGGATACTTCTCTCACATGGTGAGAGTCTTAAAGTAACTTTCAGTGGAAAGAATGTTATTTCTCAGCCTAAGGTTATTGAAAGATGAATTGGTTTGATGCTATCTTTTTAAAGGTTTTTTCATGAAGAAGCACTAGCTTTCCTAGATTTTGAAGTAAGTGTAATTTCTTTATGATGGTAGAAATATAACTTAAAAAAAAAGGAAAGAAAAGAAAAAAAAAAAAAAGAAAATCAATACCAGTTCACAAAAGTTATTAACCCTTTATGAATTTTGATTCTCATGCTCACTTTGTGAGGTTATCAGTTGATACTTTTGAAGGATGCATGGGAACAAAATATGATTGAATATTTCTGTCTTTTGCATTTGCTTATTGCTACTTATGAAGGATGACACGAGTAATATCCACTTGCAATAGGTGGTGAGCAGTTGTACGTAAGCAGAACAGATAGTCTCTAACTGACATAATAGTGCTTGTACAGGGACCTGAAAACACAGGTTCTTATAACATTTAGGCAGAAGTAGGGGGGCAGACACTTGATTTGAATAATCCAGAGGGAGCAAGATGTTACCTTGGATCCTTGGATCAAAAAGAGTAACTGGATTTGGGAGATGAGAATAATTAGAAAAGCAGGACTAAATATGCAATCAGATATTTCACAAAAAAGGGAGAAAGTAGAACTTAAGCATGAGGAATCTGAGAGACTGAGAACCATGGTGAAGGAACTACTAGTATTTGAGATTATGACCCAAAACTGACACACTTTAAACAAAAACTTCATATTAACTACTAGGAAAACCCATTGCTAAAGAATTTTCTCCTAATGACTCTGGGGGGTGATAACTCCACTAATGATACAAAGTTTTGGAGTTAAATGGCCTGTGGTCTAAGGATTAGCAAGCTTTAACATTTGGTGTGAGGGAGTTTTGTTTCATTCTTTTTTTCTTTTACGCTGCTTTTTAAAATTACTTGCAAAATACTATTTTTTTTTTTTTAATTTGTAAGGAAAATTGTAAAAAAAAAAAAAAACTCTGAAAAGCTAGGAAATTCTAGCACTGAGGTTTCCATTTAAAGTGTAAAGATTTATAGTGAATAATTTGCAATTAATTATTGGAAGTGGTTTATATTAGCTAAATGAGCAAAATTTGTTCTTGAGTTTTACTTAGATGGACTGACAAATTCATCATTTGGGCAAATCTATTAAAACTAAATAATTCTTCGTGTCAATGAGTATGGCTCATTTTTGTATACAGTTTTTCTTCTGTGTTTATATTGCAAAAGAAAGTCTATGACAATTATGTATGTCACAATATCTGATATGTCTGATCTTATTTAGGTATCTAAATCTTGACTGTATCCTACCCTATATCTCTCTGTACCTTAGAGTGCTTCCTTACCAACCTTTCACTTTTTACAAATGGCTTTTCATCCTTCTTGCAGCTACCTCTATTACATGTGCTACTTTGGTAAATTTATTACAGCCTGCAAGTTGTTTTGGTGACATGATAATAGTATAACAATAATTGATCTCTCTAGGTTCAGCTCTGCTATTCGGTTCTGTCTTTGTGCTTTGTCTTATCCTGGATTTAGATCAGAGAGATTTCCCTCTCTCTTTGGGGTGCATTTCCTCTCCATTGAAGATCTACTAAAGCAGTTGAAAAGGACTAAGGTTTTCATATCCATGGTGAAACTCATCAAGCTGGATACTAGCAAGTCATTTCAGAACACTATTTTAAAAGTTCCTTTCAAAGCTGCAAGGATTGAAGACAATCACTTCTGAAACATTTCAATAAGTGCAGAAGAAAAAAGCATGTGAAAACTCCCTGAAGTATTAAACTTCATAAATATAAAATAAAAATAGGGGAGAATAGACAGGTTCTTTAATGCTGTTTTTTTACAGAAAAACTTTTATGACGTCAAGACACTAGAGTCTGTTCGGATGGATATGTTACACTCCCAGCGCTGGGGGATGGTATGTGATATCTCTTCTTTATCTAAGCAGAACTAAGCTAATGTGACAGATAATTGTGAAACGATGAGAGCATATGCTTCTGCTTCCGAGATATCCTGTGTCCATGTTGACTGAAGTCATTTCAGTTCTCCTCTTTTTGGCAGTTCAGTCACTTTAATATGAGGATCAGTAGATGGAAGGCATAGTCACCTTCATGTCCCCTTTTTCAGCGTCAGACTGCTGTTTTCCAAACACCTTTCAGGTTTATCCTCGTATAATTGCAGTTATCTTGGGAAAATTTTGACAAAAAAAAAAAAAAAGACTGGCTTCAAGAGCTTAGGAGTATTTTATTGAAATCTGTCCTTCCTACTGCCATTCGTGTAACTTTTTTTCATGAGCCCTTACCTCCTTTTGCATATTTGACTATATCTATATTTGACTATATCTTCATTTATTCTCTCTTGTTATTCCTGTCCTCAAAGCTGTGTTTTTAGGAATAATCTCCAAAAGAGAACGAAATAGATTTTTGCTTAATAATTGCTGTACCTTCTATATATACTAGACATGAGTGTGCTACTAATAGCGTCCCAGATGATCCTTAATGTTAATGAGAAAATTATCACTCTGGGGGATTTCTTCATTTTTCTGCTTTCTAAGCAAGATTGACACTCTCTGATTCGCTACTTTCAGTACAGAAATCTCATTGACAGCAGTAGCAGCCAATTTATCTCTCACTACCCGCTCATTTCTTGAAGTCTTTGGAAGACCTAGTGGTATACATATTTCTTAAATGCCACCTTTACACAGTTCCTTCTCATTTATAAATGATTGTCTTGGATTTGCTTTTTGGTGCTGATATAGTACTGATGTTGAAAATAAAATTTCCTTTAAATTTTATACTGTGGGCATCAAATTTTTTTCTCAACCATGGTGCTCAGTGTGCGTGTGCTTGTGTGTTCACCTGTGTGTGTATAAATAGAAGTATGTGTTTCTAGAACTTGGACAGTAGTTGCATTAAATTCAGCTTGTCTAGCAGATGCATGGTAGTTCAGCAGCAGAAAAAGAAGCATCAGCATCATGCTCTTTCAAATCTCAGCATATATTGTTCACTGGACAAAATGGAAGTGCTAATTAGAGACTGGAGCAGTGGCAGAGATTTTCTGTTACTTTATATTTTTTTCTTATTGCTAGAAGGAAAAAGAGAAGAAAAGATATTTTGTTCAATATAAGCTGCAGTCTTTGTCTTCCTGAAAATGTAAGTTTCTAATTTTTTCTCTTAAATTTGCAAAACATGGAAGAGTTGTGGTGCCTTAGCTCTATTGGCACATATTTTTCTTCCTTTGCTTTTTCTTCAGAGTTTGTTTTCCTCTGTAACTCTGTCTTCCTTTTATTGGTCTTTCTGTCTTTCATAGCAAATATATTTGTATGCAGTGTCTGCTGTGCTTAAATTTCTTATACAGAACATATTCTTCCCTGGAAATATTCTGCAGGCTAATTCCATTAGTCATTTTTTTTTCTCTTTTCTGTGATGCCTGAAATCCTAATATTTTTTTCCTCAACCTTTTCTTACACAGACATACCAAAACTCTTCTTCCTGCTCTGCATGATAACATCAAAATACTTGCTACATGCTATTCATGTTAATATCTGTCAAAAAAATATAAAATTGTTAAGCAAGATAGAGACTTTAGATAGTTGCTGTCATGGAAAAATGGTAGGTGAAGAGTGAGTGCATACTGACAGCTGACTCTAAGATCATTCCAGTTGTCCACAGAATTGTAGGGGTTGGAAGGGACCTCAGGAGATCATCTAGTCCAACCCTCCTGCTAAAGCAGGTTCCCTGCAGCAGGTCGCTGCTGAATGCCTCCAGAGAAGGAGTCTTCACCGCCTCTCTGGGCAGCCTATTCCAGTGCTCCGATACCTTCACTGTAAAGAAGGCGCCCAGAACTGGACACAGTATTCCAGATGCAGCCTCACCAGGGCAGAGTAGAGGGGGAGGATCACCTCCCTCAACCTGATGGCCACACTTTTTTCAATGCACCCTAGGATCCCGTTGGCCTTCTTGTCCACAAGGGCACACTGCCAGCTCATGTCCAACCTGTTGTCCACCAGCACACTCAGAGCTCTTTTTCAGTAGGCCAGCGCCTAGCCTGTGGTGGTGCATGGGGTTGTTCCCACCTTAAGGTGGGGAAATGAACAAGATTTTCGATAATGTTATGTTCCTTAAGATAAGATAAATATCTTGTATGCAGCAATATTTTGTATGTAGGGCTAAACGATGTTAGCTAAGATTATCATAGCAAGAAAGAAGATATGTAGGCTTTGCTGCCATGAAATGTGGGATCATGAAGCTAGGCTTACTGGCATACTTTGTTTTTGGTAGGTATTTTGTATTGTGGATATTATAAGTAATCCATTAATTAGAATTACTACACTTGTGTATGTAGAATTCCTGTTTCTAAAAGGAAGGAAATTGTTTCCAATTATACTTCATAATCTATATGTGAGCATACACTGGTATTGCTAAGAGGAATTACTCTTCATCCATATGCTTTGTCCCTCTGACTTCTCTGTGCTCCATTCTCTGTCTTGGTCCTTTTCTGTTGACATTACTGTTCCCACCCCACGCTCCCTGCCCCCAGCATTTCCCTAGTATGATGTTAACAGTTCTGGTCCTTGTAATGACTTTCATTTTTCCTAGTATCATGTTCCTCACTGCCTGTAAAATTAGTTTCTCATTTTTCCTGCATTCTCATTACATGAATGTGCAGTACCCCTTTCTTTCTAATCCCTTTGTATGCTATATCTTTCCTTTACCTACCTTGTCTTGCCTACCTTGCCTCGTCTTGCCTTACTTTGCCCTGCCCTTTTAACTATTTTTGCTATATCACAACTTCTTTTTTTTTTTGCTTCAGTCTCTGTCTCCCTTAGGCATCCACCCCTAAAATACTTCCTTTCTTCTCTTCTTAAAAGATTTTTTCCTAGTTTTCTGTTTTAATCTTCTTTTGAATTCATTCTGATTTTTTTCCTTAGAACAATCTGCTTTTTCTTATGCTTTCACTTATGTTTTTAACGTCAGTTTATGGTCTGTTTTCAGTGTGGCTTTGTCTTGGTTAATCTCATGAGAGGATCCTCACTCTACTTATTAATTACCTGCTTGTGGCTTAGCCTAAAATTCATACTTAATTCTTATCTCACTTGACTTATCAGCTGTTTTTCACACGGTTTATCATTCTTGTCCTTCACTGCCTCACCTCAATATATGGATTTTCTGACTAGGAATTCTCAAGTACATTCATCATCTCAGACTGCATGTTCTTATTTTCCCTTGTAAGCCTAATTATTTGACATTTTTCTCACTTCTCATCTTAAGTTCTATTCAAAAAGATCTCTACTTATTTGTTTTAAAATGAAAAATGCATTTTTTTTTTTTCTCAAACTTATGAAAAAACTACTGCTACTTTGGTGCACTAAGTCCACCAGTTCTGATATTACTGCTTTATGGGTCAATGTTCTGATATGTTTTTTTACATATCCAAAAGGGCATATATGTGCATACAATAAACTTTCACCTACTACTTTGAATTTGGTGTGAAAGCTCAGATTTTACAAACTTACAAGCACAAATATTATTCATATCATCAAGATTGTTCAATATGTGTACTTAATTATAGGCTTTGCTAGTGAGAAAACATTTGTAGATATCTTTTCATTTCCATATCAGTGTCCCTATCAGAGCTACAAATTAAGCCTCTAGCACCATTGCCAAGACCCGGAAAGAAAGAATATGAAATATTACTGTTCCTCTACAAGTTTAACCAGTATAGTATAAATGATCCCAGTGTCTCGGTGTACGTAGTGTTGTAATAACCATTTTCACCTCTGCAGATCCTGTTTTCTCTCTGTTCCTTTAATTTTTCACTTGCTTTCTTTCATCCTAATGATGTGGAATTATTTTGATTAATGCTACACAGTCTTTCATTGCACATCAATACCTTCAGCGATTAAGTGAATAGTTTGGAATAAGACACTTACTATTTCTCTCAGTTATATAAATTCTAATCCAGAACAAGTCATGACAAAAATAGATTTTATAAAGTTAATCTTACACAATAATTATAACATTACTTCTTTATTTTAGTTATATACATATATGGCAGGAAATGGAATACCTGCATCATTTCAGCTCTGAGTACCATCAAAAGTGTAAAATCAAAACCTAAACATCAGATTCCAAACTATAGTTTCACTCTTTTAGTAAAGAAAAGTAATAGATTTGGTCACACCTAGGAGAGAGGGTCTTCTAAGAACCATCTATTTAAAAGATAATTTCCAGTGATTAAATCTTAAGGGAGAGGTGTGCTTTCATATTTGAAACAAGATTACAAAATAGAGAGTTGGAAGTGACAGCTTGAGTCAGTCAGGACTCTAGGTAGTGTCAGATTGTAGATTTATTATTATTCTTTGTTGTTTGTTTCCAAAGGTAGCTGGTGAACTTTCTAATGCTTCTCTTATGAAGAAGACAAGCTGATATTTCTTCCAAATAAGAACTAATCTTTCTTAATTACATTCCATAATTTGTAATCATACTTCCTTTTGTTATCCCAGGTAATTCCTGCTCCTCCTTGAAAGTTCTGTCCTTTGAGTATTTGTAGACTGTCATACACAGTAGCCTCCTTTTTCATAATTCTGTTTGACATAGGAAGGAGTGCAAAACTATATGCTCTATTTCAGCTATGTTTATGAGAGACCAGGATAAAGGATTTTACCGTTGGATTACATGATACCTTTCCTGTCTGGTCAAAAACTGCAATGTATGATGACATTCTATGATTATACTGATACTAGGATAAAACCATGGCTTATTAAAAGAGTTACAATTTCCTAATCCTTGTTCATTTGAGATTTTACATCAGTTTTATGCATTGACACTACTAGTGACAGTTCACAAGCTCTTAGCGTTTTCAAAATGTATATGTCTGAACATTTGCTTACTCAAATGTCAATGCAATAACAGTGTTTATTCATAGAATCATTCAATCATAGAATATCCCAAGTTGGAAGGGAGCCACAAAGACCATTGAATCCAACTCCTGACTCCACACACGGCAATCTAAGACTTAAAATATATGTCTAAGAACATTGTCCAGATTTCTTACATATGACATAATGGATGGCCCATTGACTGGAGTCCAAAAAGGAAACAAGTTGACTGCTGTATTTGCAGAAGTCCATCCCCACATGGTGTTCCCAGCATCCCTGAGAAGTTCAGTGACTCCCAATCTGTTTCAGTGATTAACACCTTCTCATTTCTTCTTGGATTGTATGCTCATTTCCCCAGCCTCTTAAAAACCTCTTTCAGAATTAAATATGCATATTTCTCCTTGGTAAGGTGGTGTTCCTTTAGTGTGGTGTCTACCTGAAAATTCCATTTTGAAGTTTTGTGGTCTTACTGAGTCAGAAAATGCATCTTTCTAAAACAGGGCTTGTTTCTACATCTGCACAATAACATATTTACTGCCATCTTTAACCTTGCTGCTAGCATTTTTTTGCCTTTGGCTTATACACTTGGTTCATTTCATATAGATACATATATTGATGTTAGCTGATGCTTTGCAAGAGTTCAAATTTCTCAGCTGGCACAAGACTTTTCAGTAGATTGCGTAAAGGATGTAGGACCTGAAATAACTAAATCCCTAAGTTCCAGAATGCAGAGTAGAGAGCTGTATTTGACACTTGAGCTTTTGGGTTTTACAGGGACAACTAGGCTTTTCAGAAAAACCTCAAGACAGAATGTACGGCTAGAAGCTGGAATCATAATGAACAATGAGAATAGATACTTAAGACAGGTCTGGAGGGAAGTGCCTCCGCCCTGATGGGATTCAAACCCAAAGATCTTTCCTGAATTCTTCCTGCATTCTTTTAATACTAGAAGAAGGTGGTGGAACTGTTTATACTCCTATGGAGTAGCCTAGATGAAAATAGGAGAACTGGTTTTATTTTCCATACTGTGAGCATTGAAGCTGTCTTGCACATTTCAAAGAGAATGACAAGTAAGGCAGAGTGGGGATCATTGTTTTACTCTCCTTTGTCCTTTGCTCCTGGCTTTTTTTAAAGCCATGTATTTTCTCTGTTTGTTGCCTTATAAATCCCTTAGTCTGGAACATTGAAATTGGCATAATACCTTCTGTGTGGGCACTATGCCACGTTAACAGATGGCCATACTAGTGGACAAGTTATATGCATTAATTTTGATTAGAATGGGCAGAAATCCTGAAACAGCCATCAGCGCAGAGCATTTGAGCCTGTTGTTACAGGCATAAGTCATCACTGCTGGTACTCAGAGATACTGCTCTGAATATCCCAGAATAGCTTGTGTCTCCATGTAAAGTGTTTCTGTTCCAGTGAATCAGATTAATTTTGAGACAGCGTAATAGTATTTAAATGCGTAAGTAAACTTCCCTCAAGTTGTCATAGCTACCACTAAACACATTTCCTGTGACCTTTGGCTCCTGCGTCTCACACAAATTCTTAAAATTTTTCTTCTTCAGAAAATCAGCCTTCTAGCAAGTGCAGCAGTATTTTTCACAATCACATTTTCCAAAGTAGATAAGCAGATGAGTGGTTAGATAGGTTGATCCTTAAGTTTGAAAGATTTCAAAGGGCAATTCTTTATATGAGTTAATTAAAACTTTTGGTATGCTTTTCCTAAATAATTTTAGTACTTGAATGTTTGGTTATATCTTCTCTTCCTATTTTAACGGCAAACAATGAAATCATAATAAGGATTTTGAAATCGGGATCTGTTAAACAGGAAGTCAATTTTTGTTCATAACTGTGGATGAGGGACCACTGTAAAGTTATTGCCTATGGTGATTATGTCTCTATTCAACGATTTATACTTTATCAGCCCCTGCTTAGGGAAAATACCTTCTGAATTATTTTAAACCTCAGAGCTAATCTGATACTGTCAAAATACAATTGATTTTCCAGAGATAAGATTTTATTAAAAGGTATTGTACCTCAATAAAAATTATTTTTTTTTCTGTGTTTTCCACCTTTTGTCTCCTCGTTAAGCATAATACTTTATTTTTTTTTAATAGTAAAAGAGGAGAAATTAAAAAAAAATAATTGAGGGGTATCCTCTTAAATGATTTGATGAAAAACTTAACGGAAGAAACTTTTGAATCTTTTTAGATTTTAGAAGAAAAACAAATTACAACAATTATGTTCATAGAGATCATGTTATCTTTATCTCTAAATCCACTGTCTTTTTTAGGTAAAATTATGATATGGGTAAGTGCATTATCCTGATAAAATACAAAGCCATGAGGCAGTACTGTTATTTCTTTTATTTGTGAGCTTTTATCTGGCGTTGGAAGCAAGCCAATGAGCAGTGAGGAGGGATGATCTTTTGGAAGCTGATTATTGCTGCACTGTCAGTATGCATCAAAGTGACACAAATTGCCATCAACAATACTGCATCAAAAGTGATCAGACCTCCATAAAAATTGTCCAGTAAAAAAAAAAATTTGAATCTTTTTAGTCTAGAAAAGCATAAAGTTGACACAACACATGGAAACCATCTTCAAATATAAAAAATGTGGCAGAAAAAAAAAAGGAATAATTTTCATTTCTTGTCGATGTTGTGAAGGCTAATAGATTTCAGCTGAAGCACAGAGGAGGTAGGGGATACATTAGGAAAAGGTATTTTCACACTCAAGCATTGAACACTGAAATAGTTTATGTGGGTGAATTTTGCAGCATCCATCACTGAATAGTTTTTAATAGCTGTTTTTGTTAACAAAATAGTGGAGGCATGCTTAATCTTTCAGTTGAGGTTGGATTACATTGTCTGTCCAAGTTTATCCCAACCACGTTACTTCTATTGTTATTAAATGCCTTGCCATCATATGGATTTCCAATTTGCTTTTCTTCTTTATCTTACAGTGATATACATTATGAGATGAAACTATCTAATTAAAGGAAAAAAAAAAACAAAACATATAAAAAACTGAATGTATATAAATATGGGAAAAAAGTTCCTAATGAATTGTGTTACTAATTAAAGACTGTAGAAACCATTTTTCTTTTTGCAGTTTCACATAAGATAATATCAGAGATTTATTTTCAGATCTCAAAATATATTGAGCATTTCATAGTGTTCAATTTAAGGTATCCGTTGGAAAAGACTATTGAATAATTTCTACCATTGCATAAATTTTTCAAAACTTGATTAAAGCTAACTTACTTTTTTTTTTTTTTTTTTTTTTTTT
>VXAV01001748.1:544096-555272 GCA_013399715.1 Alectura lathami
TGATGAAGCAGCCACACATAGCAAAAGGGACTTCAGAGCCTTGGGATGTCAGCTGAAGGAATCCAGAGCACAGGTGATCTGGTCACTGCTTCCTGTAGTAGGTAAGGACAGTGAAAGAACAAAAGGATCCAATCTATAAACGCTTGGCTTCAAGGCTGGTGCGATCGCCACGGTTTTGGGTTCTTCAGCAACAGGATGGACTACATGGCACTGAGCTTGCAGTCACTGGATATGCTTCAGCTTTTTCAAAGGGAGAAGTCTTTGGGGAAAAGCTAGCAGGGCTTATTGGAAGGGCTTTAAACTAGGTTGGAAGGGGGAGGGGGGTAACAGTGAGCCTGCCCATGATAAGGTGGACATAGCTAGGTTAGAGGGGAAAAGTGCTAGCAGGGGCCATTGACCTGCTGCCCTGAGATATGCTGGCAAAACTGCAGCACATCTGAAATTTTACAGCAGTGTGGCAGGGACCACTGTGTCGATAGGAGTAGGCAACCGGGTAGCTCAAGGAATATACTTCCAGGGAATTATCCTCCAAGAAGATAGTAAGGCCAGCTGCGCAGCTGAAGTGTCTGTACACCAATGCATAGCTTGGGAAACAAACAAGAGGAGCTGGAAGTCACCATGCTGACAGAAAATCATGACATAGTTGCTATCACTGAAACCTGGTGGGATGATTCCCATGTCTGGAGCCTGGCAATCGATGGCTACAAGCTGTTCAGAAGGGACAGGTGTGGAAGGAGGGGGGGAGGCATTGCCCTCTATGTCAAGAATGGAATACAGTGTGAAGAGCTGTCACTGAAAAATGGCCATGGGCAAGTCAAAAGCTTATGGGTGAGAGTTGGAGACTGAGGCAATAAAGGGAGCCTTGTGGTTGGTGTCTACTACAGCCCACCTGATCAAGTGGAGCCTGTGGACGAAGCCTTCTTTTTCCAACTACAGGAGACATTGCAATCAAAAGCTCTTGTCTTATTGAGGGACTTGAACCACCCTGAGATCTGCTGGAAAAGTAGCATGGTGAGCTGTAAGCAGTCCAGTAGGTTCTTGGAATGCATTGAGGATAACTTATTGGGCCAAGTAATAGATAGCCCCACCATGGGGGATGCAATACTAGACTTATTTAGCTTGTGTTGGTGAGCAACAATTGTCATCAGCATTGGAGGCTGCCTTGGCTCTAGTGATCATGCTATGGTGGAGCTCACAATTCTGAGGGATATGAGGCAGGCAAGAAGTAAAATCAGGACACTAAATTTTAGGAAAGCCAATTTCCAGCTCTTCAGGGAGCTAGTCAATAAAACCCCCTGGGAAACTGCCCCCAGGGACAAGGGAGTGGAGCAGAGCTGGCAGATCTTTAAGGAAGCTTTCCTTAGTGTCTAAGAGCTCTCCAACCCTGGGTGCAGGAAGTCAGGAAGGGAAGGCAGGAGATGGCATGGCTGCACTGTGACCTGCTGGTCAAACTGGAGAGGAAGAAGAAAATGCACAGGCAGTGGAAGCAGGGACAGGTATTGTGGGAGGAGTATAGGGATGCTGCTAGGCTGTGCAGGAAAGGGGTCAGGAAGGCCAAGGCCCAGCTGGACCTGGGCTTGGCGAGGGGTGAAAAGAAAAACAAGAGAGACTTCTATAGGTATATCAACCAGAAAAGGAAAGTTAAGAAGGCATCCCTCCCTGGCGAGCAATACAGGCAGGCTGGTAACAACAGACAAGGAGAAGCCTGAGGTGTTCGACTTCCCCCCCCCCCCCCCACTTAGTCTTCAACAATGGCTGCTCAGTATGCACTCCTTGAGCACTTGAGCAGATGGGTTGGAATGTGGGGACTGGGGGAGCAATGTCCCTCCCACTGTAACAGAGGATCAAGTTTGCGACCAACTGAGGAACCTGAACATCCATAAGTCTATGGGTCCTGATGAGATGCATCCCAGAGTCCTGAAGGAATTACCTGATGCAGTCGCCAAGCCGCTCTCTATGATATTTGAGAAGTCATGGCAGTCTGGTGAAATCCCTGGTGGCTGGAAGAAGGCCAGTGTTACACCCATTTTTAAGAAGAGCAGAAAGGATGAGCCAGGGAACTACTGACCTGTCAGCCTCACCTCTGTGCTGGGGAAGATCATGGAACAGATCCTTCTGGAAGCTATGCTAAGGCATATGGAAGACAGGGAGGTGATTTGTGACAATCAACATCGCTTCACCAAGGACAAGTCCTGCCTGACCAACCTAGTGGCCTTCTATGATGGCATAACTGCATCAGTGGATGAGGGAAGAGCCACTGATGTCATCTATCTGGACTTCAGGAAGGCCTTTGGCAGGGTCCCCCATAACATTCTTCTCTCTAAACTGGAAAGAAAAGGATTTGATGGGTGGACTGTTTGATGGATGAGGAACTGGTTGCTAGATTGCATCCAGATAGTAGTGGTCAATGGCTCAGTGTCCGGATGGAGATGAGTGATGAATGGTGTCCCTCAGGGGTCTGTACTGGGACTGATACACTTCAATATCTTCATTAGTAACATCGACAGCGGGAGCAAGTGTACCCTCAGCAAGTCTGCAGATGACACCAAGCTGTGAGGTGCAGTCAATATGCCTGAGGGATGGCATGCCATCCAGAGAGACCTAGACAGGCTTGAGAAGTGGGCCCAAGCTAACCTCATGAGCTTCAACAAAGCGAAATGCAAGGTCTTGCGTCTGGGTCATAGTAACTCCTGCTATCAATACAAGCTGGGGGATGCAAGGATCGAGCAGAGCCCTGCCGAAAGGGGCTTGGGGGTGCTGGTGAATGGCAAGCTGAACATGAGCCAGCAGGGTGCCCTCACAGCCCAGAAAGCCAACCGCATCCTGGGTTGCATCCAAAGATGCGTGGCCAGCAGGGCAAGAGAGGTGATCCTGCCCCTCTGCTCTGTGCTGGTGAGACCCCACCTGGAGTGCTGTGTCCAGATGGGGAGTGCTCAGTACAGGAGGGACATGGAGCGTGTCCAGAGGAGGGCCACAAGAATCATCTGAAGGATGGAGCACCTCCCCTGTGAGGACAGGCTGAGAGAGTTGGGGCTGTTCAGGGTGAAGAAGAGAAGGCTCCGGGGAGACCTGATAGCGGCCTTTCAGTATCTAAAGGGGGGCTAACAAGGAGGAAGGGGACAGACTCTTTAGCAGGGTCTGTTGTGATAGAGCTAGGGGAAATGGTTTCAAAGTAAGAGAGAGATCTAGCCTGGATATAAGGAAAAAGTTTTTTTTTTACGCTAAGGGATGCGAAGCACTGGAACAGGTTGCCCAGAGAGGTGGTGGATGCCCCATCCCTGGAGACCTTCAAGATCAGGCTGGCCAGGGCTCTGAGCAACCTGATCCAGCAGTAGGTGTCCCTGTGCACTGCAAGGAGAGTTGGACTAGATGGCCTTTAAAGGTCTCTTCCAACTTGGATGATTCGATGTTTCTAATACTTTCTCAAATATAGCTGAGTTTTCTTGAAAGAAAATGTCTGGACAGGATAGGAGTTTCTTTTCATTAGGTCCTGTTAGGAGGTACTCAAAATGGAGGCTGACTTAACTGTGAAGTCTTTGTGGACCTCTTTTTTTGGGCTTCTAAACTAAAACATGAAATTATTGAGATCAGAAAGCATTCTTGCTTCCCATTGACTGCTGCAATTCTGTTATTCTGCAGATCTGCTGGGGCTGTATCTCTGTAGCTGACAGGGGTTTATGACCTTTATTTCTGGAGTTTCAGACTTAATATTTTTTTGTACCTAACAGAAATAAAGACTAGCTTTTTTTTTTTTTTTTTTTTTTTTAAATCTTGTTTACATACTACATTGTAGAATTGTTAGAATATCCTGAGTTGGAAGGGACCCATATGACTCAACTGAATATTCCCGAATATTCCCTTCCTCTTGCTTACAATTTTTGGTATCTAGTAGCACAGCCTGTAAAATTCAGCACATCCAAGCCTTTTAATTCACCTTTCCTCTCAATTTCATCAACTGCAGTGATCAACATGTACCTCTATATGCTTCCAAGAAGCTAACAGCCTTTAACGAAGTAGGGATGATAACATATTGCTGTCCTCATCACACAAACTCTTTCAAGGTGTGATCTGCCTTTACAGAGAAAAAGATTTACTTGCATATTCATTTTACTCTCTGCAAAGTAGGAAAAATGTTTAGTATTTACAAAATCATAATCAACCTGTAGGCTGTAAAGGCTTGTCCCCAGTCTGACAGTACAGATGAACTCAAAGTAAGTAAGCAGTAAGAAGAGGACCTTAAGATAACATTATATTTCTAGACTAGTTAGTGCAGGTTTTTGATAAATAATATATGATAGGGTTTAAGAAAAGTAAAACAATTTTCTGTAATGAATACATTATCATAGCATTCAACAATACAAAATTTGCTAGTTCTTGAGAATTAGGTATACTGATGTGAATGACTGATTAGATATAATAGGGTAGCAAATTAATGAACTGAAGAGCTTTAAGGTAATGAAGAAAAAATATGGCACAAATTAATTACAGTAAAATAGACAGATAAGAAAGTGAGGTATGTAATACCTAATCATTTGCAGTTATTTTAAAAACAATTAGAAATATTTTATACCGGCAGTAAGCTCTTTTATTTACTCTACAGGCAGCATGGTTTTAGAACTACTGTTGTATTTGCTGGCATTTCAGCTGAAAACAATACACTATCTTTTCATGTGATGTGCATGAAAAAACGCAGGATAATTCTTGAAAATGTTAGCAATGTATGTCTCTGTGTGTCTGTGTGCATACATATATCCACATGCATATGCAGTCACTAGGATTTCAGACTTCAGTCATCTCCAGCCCCCATAGATTCGCTCCAAGTTCTACCTTCCTAAATAATGTCTAAGATACTCTAGCATAATTAATTAATATCTATTGCTGTTTTGCTTGGTGAGGATTGCTCAGTTGTGCTGCATATTAATTCAGGAAGTCTTCACCATGAATGAATAATCTTTTTCAAGATTTTTGGCTCTCAATGTAAATTCAGAAATGTTTTACTAATATTTACTGCTAGATAAGAGGCATTTTTTCATGTATATTTTTCTTTAATTTTTTCTTTTTTCTTTTTTTTTTCCCCATATAATTCCAAATGGCAGTAGGTAGAATGATAATGCCCTGAGATACTGCAACATTTCCAGGAAGACTAATGTTGTACCTTCTGCAATAGATTGTTTATTAATGGAAAAATCAAAAATAAATGGTGCACACTGCTGAGAAACAGGGAGATGTATAGCATCCAAAATCAATGCATACAAATATGGGTCGTGAGGTTGATTCAAGTCAGACCTCCCTTTCCAGTTGACTAAGCAGTACCGACAGAGTCATCCCTGTAATCTTACACCAGCTGGAAACAGAGAATAATCATGACACCTAGAAGGGACAAGCATGCACATTCACATACATGAAATTCATGTTCTTATGTGAATAGAGCATACTTCTTCTTTGTATTCTGCTAACAAGGAGGAAGGTCCATAAATGTGTTTGTCACGTATGTATTGTTTTTATTTTTTTGGTTAGTGCAGTTAGAAATATTTAAATTTTGTCTGTTTGCCCAGTAATCCCCATCAGCTCATCAAGCCTTATAACTGAAGGTGAAACAGATATTAGGAAAAATAGGTTGGTATTTTTTGTGTAAATATGTACCATGGAGTGTAACGGATTATCCTGTAAACTGATATTTATCTCATTATTGTCATTGGGTAGAAGTTTTGTTCCATGTGGACTGTTTCTCATGAGCAAATGAGGGAGAAATGCTAGCTCAAATAAAGACTTTTAAAAACATGAACATTTTGTGCCATGTGGTTATATAAGGTGATTCACTAAGCAAAGGTGAGTATCTTGAAGCATTAGAACTTCTCATCAGTACCTAGGTATGAAAATGGTCATGTGTCTGACATGTTTATTCCTTCAGGTTTGTGCACTAGTTAGGAGGTTTAAAAGTTATTTTAATTTGATATCGCAGTCTGGCAAATACATAATTTAAAACTGTTGAAAAGAATAATGTGATGGGAGTGGTGAAACAATACAAGTTGCAGAGGTACGGCCCAGTTCCTGGATGGTTATCTCAGAAAAGAGAAGTCACTAACTTCAGCCAGGACAAATACACTGTATTTGTGTTTTTTGGCAGATAAGGGCTTGTGAGAACCTGCTTGGTAGGAGAGAACCACAGGGACATCAGGCAGATAAGGCAGAGACTATCATGCCCCGCAGGGAGATATGCCCTTAAAATCGAATATGGCTCCATCATTTAAGCATGGCAAGCTCTTATACGTTTCCCAAGGTACAAGACATTATTTTCCTTTGTAAGTGTAGTCCAATGTGTGAGATCTTTAGGAAATTTGAAATACAGGAATGAAAAGTTTAAGGCTGAACAAACAAATGACTCGTTGGATGTGTGGATACTGACAATACTAGCCCCCTGTTATCCTTGAAAGCATTATGTGAACAAACTACTACACTGATATGTGCAAGTCATAAATAAAGCCTCTCACTACATGTGAAAATAAATTTTCTCTATTAAAGAGTTCTACTGGAAAGATCATTGTGAAAAATAATTGTTCTTAGATTTTGCTGTGTGCCTACCTGTATTTTCTATGTAAGTATCAAAGATGATTCTCACTTAATAGTTCCTTAAAATCAACATCTCCTCTTTGGGAGAATTTCTTCAAACATAATCCTAAAGTATACAAATGTGAAATAATTTATACACGGACATACAGGAGAGGTTTAGAGTAGCATCCCAGAATTCTGAATTCTTTAATTATGTCTGCAACACAAAATCAACAGTTCTACTAATTTAGAAAACAGAATAAATTCAAAAATTACTGTGCCTGTGGAATACAAATTTGTTGTTAAAATAGGCAACTAAAATTAGGATATCAAAAGTGAACTTTTTTTTTTGTTTGTTTTTCCCCTGGAGGGAAAAAATGATTAAATGACAGAAAATACTCTTTCATAATCTATTATTCATTGGAACATATTTGTTTTTCCTATTACTGCCTTCAGATATAGAAATTGAATTTACATTTGTAGGAAGTGTTTGCATTTTTTATTACTGTCTAGTTACTGGGCAGTGTAGCAATAGGGATCCACATACTGTTTCACAATACCTTCTGAATGGGCCTCCCCTGGTTATTCTGAGTTCATGGCTGTCTTTACCTATTGCAGTGGGGCAAAAGCCCTAATCTATGAAAGCAAGCAACTTCAGAGTAACTAAATGTTTAAATACTTAACATGTTTTTAAACTGCCTGAAGATGTTTCACTAATTTGGAGGCCTGTGGTCCACTAATGAGAATAAATATAATTACTTTTGGTCTGTATTGCTATGTCAAAGCACAGCTCATGAATGAGCAGATGTTTTGCTACAAAACTGAGAGTTTATTTCTATGGTAGCTTGCCTGTATTCTGATGTTGGGTAACTTCAGCAAAAGGATTGTTACCTTCATCCAGCTAACAAGTAATTTCACCGAAGTAAGACAAGATTTATTTCAAAATAGGACTCAAGTCCAAACAACATATGTTTCCATTTTTCTAAGTCATCTGGATTCCGAAATTTTAAAATCATATTTCTGAAATGGCGAGGGTTCTCCTATTTTCACTGTAAGATCTAGGGAGGAGTGTGTGGGGCAGTAATACGTAGATGTGACAAGCTATCCTATCTCTTGAGATGTTTTTCTTTGCTTTCCTGCAGAAATGATATTTTTAAGGTTTCCATTATGCATACGTGTATGTTTCTGACTCTGATTATGTACTAGTCCTAATCTCCAAAAATATGGACAAATTCAATGAATTTGACAGAGGAGGAGTGACACAAATTCATGTAGGTGGCTGACAAAGAAATGAAAACAAAGGCAAGAATTCATATAAGTTTACATCGGAAATGTGTGTAAAGGTCTTCAATTCATTAAGGTAGAAATAGTACCATGCAGTAGTAGAAAATACATGAACTATCCAATTTCTGTAGGATTGAAGCAAACTAAATCTTTCTCTAGCAGTCTCAGTCTTCCTCTACAGTCAATGGAAAATCTTCTCCTAGGACCAGTTCAGACTGAGAGACTTTAAGTTGCTGTGAGGAAAAGTTTCTTTTTCTACATTAGCTAGAGATGGATTTCTAGTTCACTAGAATGAATTTGGAGCCAGTATTTGAACCTTTGGCAGAATATCTTCTGCCAAAAATAAATCAACAATCATCGAATAGATTTTTTTCTAGATTAAAAATTAATATTATTTATTAGAATAAATCAACAACAATAAATTGAGAAAGATCAAAGCAGAGAGGTTGCGTGTATTAAAAATNATGTTTTCATCATCATCTCCTACATTAAACTGTCCTCTGCTCAAATGAAAAATTTCTCTGTTGTCTCAAAATGTAAAGGAAGTGTTTGTTTCTGTTGCAGAACGGATGGCAGTGACGAGCTGGCAAAATATGAATAAAGGATCCTTTAAAATTATTCTGCCTCAGTCAGACATTGGACTTTACAGAGGTAAAATAGAAAAACAGATTGACGTCCCTTGCTTCCACAAATCCATCAAACTGTCAGCCTATTGGACAACCACATTTCTTTCCCTTCAGGCCCAAATGGAAATTCAGGTAGGCTGTTTCTTTATTGCAGTAGTATCTAGAGATGTCACTGGTGCACTAGACCAGGTTGCCTTGGACTTTCTGCTTTCATTTCACCATCCATCTTCCTGTTCCACAGAATCACAATGAAGGACTTTTATGTATGGTGAAATGCATTAAAGATATATCACAAACTGAACTACTGTCGTGAAAATGCTACATTTTGCACTAGGGATGCACAAGAAAATCCAAGCCTCTCCTTAAGACATTTAACCAATTTTTTGAAACCATATTATACAAGTCCCAAGACAGATTTTTACGTTTTAATTGCTGCATGGTCGTACTTGGATTTAGTTTGTAAATGCCAAGTACAGGATTTTCTTTATTGCAGAGAAGGTCTCTGCCATTTCAAGTACACTAGTGTTATATATTTTACCATGGACCATCTCTGTAACTCCCCTGGTCCCAGTGCAGTCAGTAACACATTGTCAGTCTTCTGCTAAAAAATCTGAATAGCTCAGAACAAAGCCACTCTTTCTCTAAATAAGAATGTGTTGGAATTTAAAGTTAAGGGGGCAGAATAACCCGCCTCTTTTTTCCCCTCTCATTTATGAAAAGAGTTCTACTTGTGGAAGAAGTTTAATCCGACTTGATAAGGTGAGTCTTTGCAAGGAAAATGCTAATGTAAAATAAATAAATAAATAAAAATCAATCTTCCTAGAATCATTAGCCTAACAGAAGACTTATCTGAGCTCCTCAAATACCTTGATCACCTTTCTAAACGTACACAATCTTCCCCCAGTTGTGGATTGCTCAAATAATCCTCAAGCCTAACACACATACTGCACAAAGAGGTAGATTAACCTATACTGTGTCTGGTCACTACCCCATAGGAGATGATAATCAACTGTCAAGAAAGAAAAAAGGATTTTTCCTTAGATGCTTTTTCTTAAATTCTGTTTTTAACTTTTCTTTTATTCCATCATTTTTTATGAGATGTTCACTACTTTATTGGGCCCTTAGAAAATTTCAGATAGTTTGGAGTAGTTGTACAACACACTGCTTCTCTCTAAAGAAACTGATCTTTCATAGCTTTAAATATAGGTGTAAAAGCATTTTGGAAATTATGAAGACAAAATTTTTTTATTTTTTTTTTTAAGATAACATCAAATATAACTCTTGCAGACATGAACAATTTGGTGTAAAATGTAATACTGGAGCCCAGCTTGCTCATCACCTCTGTATTAGGTATTTTTTGATGAGTTTAAGAAAATTAAAATTAGACAGGAAATGAAGCTGGAGAGAATCTAAGTCATTGTAACATGTACAATAAGCAGTAAGGAAAAAAAATGCTAATATACCAATTTGTATTTCTAGTGCTGTTGCTTAGAATTGCTTGGCCTAATTTAAGTCTGACTACGAATTTGGTCACTACTACCAATGCATTAGTTTTCATTTTATACCTGAAATTTTGCTTGTTTATAGCAATTGATGCAGAGAGAAGCAGGGGCTTTTTTTCTTTTCCTCTACAGAATAAAATAAACGAAGCAATGCAAATAGCCATAAAGGGATAGCAGTGTGGATTAGCATGTTTATCAGTACGGTAATTTGTTACAATGCTTCTGAATTTGTCTTTTGCTTAGGGAGGATTATATATCTAGTTAGAAAACATGAGCTCCTAACTCTTTCTCTTCTGAAAATAAGAGATTCTATAGTAATGGAGTTTCTCTGATTGCACCATGAATTAGGATAAATGCAGCATGCAAATGAATTCTTTAGTTTGAATGAAGAGTCTTCACTTGTCAACAAATTACTTAATCCAGCTAGCAATTTAAAGAATTGCTTCTTCACACTGGAGTGTCGTACGTGTCCATTTCAACAAGAGCAATTCAGAAACTCCTGAGATAGCAAAGTACCTTGAAAAGATTTAGCTCTGTCTTTCCTTCTGCAAGGTACAACTCTACATTTTTTAAGGGTCTCTCTCCATGACCTCTGATGTTTTTACTTTTTGGCACAAATAAGTAAAAATTGACTTATCAGCATTTTTATTTTAAACATTGAAAGTAGTAAAATTAACAAAATGTAGTTCAGGTGAGTAGTTAAATGCTGACAAAAGTTCAACAGTTAAGTGTCCTGGGATGTTAACTTCAATATTTTGTGTCATTAGGTCTCAAAATATTTTAAAAAGAATACTGACATGACCTAATGTTAAAAAATTGTACGTAATTACACAACAACTGCTAAGTCTAATTCTCAAACTGTAGTAATTGATCCTACAGTGAGATTTATTCTTTAATCATGGAATGCGATAGCATTTACAACTAGAATAAATTAAAGTAAATGAAGAGGAAAATTGTATTCTGTATAACATTTAGTTCATTATAGGCTTAAACAACTATGCCAATCCATGTTCATCAATATAAGTTATGATGCTCACAGACATAATTAAATAAAAATGTTATCACCAAGAAACAGTTCATGTTACACAAGAATAGAAATTGTTACATTATATGAGATAGGCTTTTTTTTTTTAAGGTTTTATTGGCAGTTCTCAGGAATATCGGTTGCAGACAACACTATGGAAAATCATTTTGTGTTTTTCTTTCTTTCTTTCA
>VXAV01001748.1:555661-568348 GCA_013399715.1 Alectura lathami
TCGTTGTCTATATACAACAGTATAATCTTCTTATAATTTTGAGACATGGAAACTGTGCAGTCTTAAAAAACTTTTTCTGGGATATCATAAATGTTCCAGTGTCTTTTTACATGCTTGTAATTCAAGTGGACTGAGACTTAAAATAAAATAAAGTCAGAAATTAAAATAATTATTTTCTTCTGTAGAAAAGGAACAGGATCAGATTCTTTTCTAGTAGTCCTAGGTAGTATTGAGTACATGAGGCATACACTGATGTCTTAATAAATAATAATANAGAGGCATGGTCAGGCATCTATTTAAATCCACTAAAAAAAAAAAAAAAAAGAATAAAGAATGTCCAAAATCAACCATCCCCTTACCTGTATATTAAAATCCAGTTAGATGGTTCAGACATATTAGAGAGATGAGCTCAAAAGCTCCTCAGGTAGAGGAAAGAATTGAAGTTCTATTCAGTCAATTTAGTCAATGTCTTTAGACTGGACTTCAGAATAAAGGCAAAATAAATCATATGGCTTTTTGGTGACATTAATGATTTCTGGGTTTTGTTCTTTTGATTTTCTGTGTTTTTGTTGTTGCTGTTTTACAATACCCAGCATGCTATTATTTTTTGCCATTCAAAATGGTGTGTTTTGTTTTAAAGTAGCCATTCTTTTCAAATTATTTACTTTGACAAAGAACAAAGCAGATCAAAATTAATTTTTGGTTACTATTAGTGTAGTTTCCTCCTTCTGCTTTGTTACTGTTGTTATTGGTGAAGTACAGCAAGAGCAATTTATTTCTCAAATCCTAGAGATGATGGATAATATCTAACGCCACAAAGTCATGCCATGTATTTTACAGACAAACTGTTTCAGAGTTGCTTGAGGGAATTCTACTCATGAGAGTTCAGTCTCAAGCAACCTAGAGAAGATTATATATAAATATTTTATTTATTTTCTTTCTAATTTCTGCAACATCTGACTCACATTTGTGATTTCATCTCTCTTTAGGTATAGTTACCTTATAGGATCAGCTTCAATAACAGTTTTAGATTGTTATATTGCTACATACACAGTTCTTGAAAAGTAATCATTCTAATAGAGATACTGAGCCATAATAGTAATAATAATAAAAAGATTAAAGACACCAAATCTAAGAGTATTAACAAGAAGAAACTATGACAATTAAGTTAGTGATTAGGTTATGGTGTAACTCCCTTTTATTCTCAACTTAAAAATGCTTAATTCTCTTTCTGTATGAGCATTTTAATAACATTTTCATATAAGTACTTTGTATACAGCTGCAAATAAGAAAATATACTGCAGGTAGTACCCATTATCCTCACTTTGCTGTTGTGATCATTCAAATGTACTGGTTTAAAAACTAGGTCATTTAAACTGTTTATTCTATGTAACTACAAATTTGTTCCTAAATGTTCAAACTGAAAGAAACAAGCCTCAAAATGCATTCTTATTCAACGTATATTTTTTTCAGCATAAAGGTGAGTGACATTCAATGGAACTGCAAGTTTTTTAACATAAATAATAACTAAACCATGGAAAACACTGTAGTAAGACTTAGACACTGGGATTTTAACAATTTCTTAAAAAGTTAGACATTGAAATGAAACCGACAATGCGTGTTTGTATAGGGATAAAATTATTTGGAGAAATTGTCACATTTCAGGACATAAATCAACTATCAACCAAAGGAGTTGCAAATAAACTTCTCTTTATGGCAGATTAATAGTACCATTGAATCTTATATAATTATCCATTGATTATAGAGAAATTGAAACCTAACCACGCTGTTGCAACATAGGTTCATTGCTGAAATACAAAAGACAACTTCATTGAATGCAACAGCTAGACAAAAATCATTCTACTAGGAGAAAGTAATTGACAAAATGCAACCATGCATTATGAATTAACATATGTGAAGTTCAGAGATGGCCAAAATAAATTCGGGCCCTGGGGGTACTTGTGTATAGCAAAGATTCACATCAAAGTTATTTATAGATACACACAGAAGAGGTCCATCTCACCATCAGTTTCACTGTTTTTTTCAAGATGTGTGTTTGCTCAGGAATACAATATGGTCCACATTTATGATAAGCCTGCTAGGTGATAACCTAGCGCAATAATGTCCATGGTTAAGTCCACTCCTCGATCCTGAACCCATCTGTTTGTTGCAGCTCTTCCTTGATGGCCTGAGGTATTATGGGCACAATGAGCTAGAAACAACTAGCCGTTATGTTGCCAGTCCGGAAGGGACTCACCCTTATGTTGCCCCCAGTACAGAAGGGATGTGGAGCTGTTGGAGCGGGTCCAGAGGAGGGCCACCAAAATGCTCAGAGGGCTGGAGCACCTCTCCTATGAGGAAAGGTTGAGGGAGTTGGGATTGTTTATCTTAGAAAAGAGAAGGCTCCGGGGAGACCTCATTGTGGCCTTCCAATACTTGAAGGGAGCTTACAGGCAGGAGGGGGACCGACTTTTTACATGGGTGGATAGTGGTAGGACAAGGGGGAAAGAGCTAAAACTGAAAGAGGGGAGGTTTAGGTTGGACATCAGGAAGAAATTCTTCCCTGAGAGAGTGGTGAGGCGCTGGCACAGGCTGCCCAGAGAAGTTGTGGCTGCCCCATCCCTGGCTGTGTTCAAGGCCAGGCTGGATGGATTCCTGGGCAGTTTGATCTAGTGAGCTAGTGGTTGGCAGCCCTGTCCGCGGCAGGGGGGTTGGAACTAGATGATCTCTGAGGTCCCTTCCAACCCAAGCCATTCTATGATTGTATGATTCTGTGATCTACCTGAGCCACTTCAATCCTAGTGGCCTGGTCCACCTGCTGGTTGTTCTGGTGTTCTTCAGTGGCCTGTCTCTTGGGTACATGGGCATCTACATGCTGTACTTTTACTATCATGTTCTCTATCCAGTCAGCAATATCTTTCCCCAGTGCAGCAGCCCAGATGGGTTTGCCTCTTCACCACCAAGACCGACCTGAAACATCATCTCCACCACAGCCAATTCTCTTAAATATTGGATGCCTTTATCCATGGTGGTCCATTTGCCTGGGGAGTACATCACGTCTTCTTTGAAGGGATGTCTCTCCTTCACATTCGACAAGTGATGTCTCCACAGGGTAAACGCTTGATTCCCTTTTTGGCTGACCTACAACACCTCTGAGCTAAAATGCTTTTGTGCCTTCTCCAATTTCTGTATTTTGTGACTTGTATTTCAACTGTCTATTTCTAAATGTAATAGATGTTGATGCCAAAATATCTGAAATTCCCCGGTGTAGGTGTTCATCAGATATTAATTTAATTGCTTTTAAGAATCTATAATAGACTAAAAGTTGGCTGGTCACAAAACTCTTATGATACCCGTTGTTATGATGTGCTTTGCTCTAACAATAACTGTTAAAATTCCTTCAAAAATGTTAATTTGAAAAGAGCAGTGGAACTAGCCCAATATAAGCAATATTTTGTTTTAATATGATGATCTTAAGACTACAGTACTTCAGAGTTAGTGTAGATTTAATGCCGAAATTCTGTGCCTTGGTTGTAACTATGATAATGTCTGGAATTTCTCAGCTTATTCTGTACAACA
The DNA here is from genome assembly GCA_013399715.1 of Alectura lathami. Taxonomy (NCBI): domain Eukaryota; kingdom Metazoa; phylum Chordata; class Aves; order Galliformes; family Megapodiidae; genus Alectura; species Alectura lathami. The sequence continues at coordinate 559,241 of VXAV01001748.1, forward strand.
GTCTTTACAACTCCCCAGGTAGATGACATACCATTTAAAATAACATAGCATGCCTCATTTAAATTTCAGTGTACTAAACTAATGAAAAAAGCGTATTTGGAATTTTGAGGGAGATGATATCACTCAGGAGTGGAGGCTGTTATTTCACCCCTTGTCACGACTCTCTCTATAATTTGCTGTTTTGAACTGTAACAATGTTTTGAAACAGCTATTTCCCTTACACATTGATCTCTTTTCTGCCTCTCATTCCCTTAGCATTTCTTCATTGACCACATTGCTTTCATTTCAGTCTTGATTTCAACAGTCACAAAGTATTTGGGGAGGGGAGAAGGTGAGGGAGTTGTATAACTCAGCACAGGACAGAGACACTTCAGCAAGTGCAGATCAGGGATTGGGGAGCATACATGACACAGGCATGGGACCAGCCTCATTGGTCTATCTGAGAGACAAAGTGCATTAGACTACCAAATCACTGCATCAATGTGACTGTGCTGTTTCTGAATCCCATGCTACCCTGACCACGAACAATAGCTGAGCTACACCTGTAGGGAGCTGGAGTTTGCAGATGTTCTGGAGAGGTTACTTACCTGTCCCACTCACTCTCTTGAATTGTCTTCTGGTTCCCTGCCCATTACATCAAGCACTGAATATCATTTTTTTTTCAGAACATGATTGTGAAAGTATCTTGCTGGTTACTCTATATCGCTTTGCTGCCATCAGTGATGTTGAATAGTTCATGACTGAACAAAAAAAAAATATGATACAAGCATTATACAGAGCTTAAAGATCTTCTATTTTGTAAGACTTTGTGTTTTAGAGTCCCTGGTACCTTTTCTTGTTATTACATGTAATACTTACTCTTCATTGAGATGACCAGCATGACAGATACCATTGCAATTTTAATTAATGTTTAAGAATCTCCTGAAGTTTCTTTTAGTTCATCAGCAAAAATGTGGAAAAGCAACAAGGATGTCAATCTGATGCAGAAACATTAGATAATGACAAAAAAAAAAAAAAACAAATCTAGTTTATATTTTATGGGAAACTTATTTATTATAAGAAAGTAATCTTCACAGAATCACAGAAAGTTTAAAGTTGAAAGTCACATCTGGAGGCCATTTTATCCAACCCCCCTACTCAATAAGAGTCCTGGGACCATGTCAAGATGACCCCCTGGGGGGCAACTCCATAACCTCTCCGGGCAACTTGACCAGAGCTCAGTCACCTTCTCAATAAAGAAGTTTCCTTATGTTTAGATGAAACCTTGTGTGTTACAGTTTGCGCCCATTGCCTCATATGCTGTCTCTGGGCACCACTGAAAAGCTTGGCTCCATCCCCTTTGTACTTTCCCTTCAGGTATTTATCTACATGGATATGATCCCCCTGATGAGATCATTGATCAGACTCTCCTGTTCTCCAGGCTGAACAGTCACAGCTCTCTCAGCCTTTCATTTCTTTTATCTAAACATCAAAGTGTTCAGGTGTGCTTAGACCTTTTATCAGTTGAATCTCAGGTAAAGATAGAGTTTTCTTAGTTCTAAGAAAGCAAAAGAGAAAAGTGGTACATTGCCTCTATCGCTCCCTAGAAAATTGATAGATATTGTTCTGAAAAATGTGATGAATATTAATTAAAANAAACCAAATATGCAGTTTACATAGCATTATGGGAACTGCCTTCACCAGCTTCTTTATATGGACTCAAGCAGAGAAGAACAAATATTTTTAATATATATGCTATTTTACATGCATTTCTTTGGTATAAAAATAAACATCCATTTCAATGTACAAGTTCTTTCTCCTTTTGAAAACAAGAGAAGAGTTCCCGTTCATTTATATTTTATTCATTCTAAACTGCTGAAAATATGTCATTATTGCACCATGATATTATTATTATTTTGGAAGTACTTGTAAGACATTATATTGGGCTTCCAAGATCAAAACCAAACATTTATATCTGTATGTAATGCATATCACATATATTTGATCATGACCCATCTTCTTTGGAATTATTATTCAATAAGGAATTCGTATTTTCATCTGCTTGTTCCCTGCAGAAGATCAACATTGAAAATTCAGACTGCTTTCTGAAATATGACATGAAAACTAGCTGTAGCAATCGAAATAAAACTTAGAACAGAACTAACAGTCAAGGAATACCAAAAGCCTCTTTGTATTATTGATAAAACATCATTGTTCTGGAAGCAGAATCAAATATCGGTGATCTTATTAGGTACATCTTTTAAAATAGAATAGTGAACCTGAAAAAGAGTAATACTGTTTTGAATGCTAAATAGATTCTTTGGAGAACAGTAACTCCTGCATTAGAATCTTTTTTAACTTTAACTTTGGCCTAACTCTTTTCCACTAGGCAAACAATCCTATTTGACAAATGAGGGAAAACTGAGCTCTTTTGGTTACATACTAAAAATAAAGAACTTGTTATAAAAATAGCTTTTAATAGAGAAAGTGAATAATCATGTGGGGGTTGATTAATGTATAATACAAATATATATATTTCATTCCTCTACAAATACCTTGTCTGAGAAGCTATGATGTCAGTGCTGAACTTATCAAACTTACACAGGGAGATACTAAATTATTTGAACTGCTCTGACAATGGCCAGTTTTGACAATACTTCTGTGACTTTTCAATGTGCTACCATCAAATGCAAATACAAATTTAGAGATTTACAAGAGCAAAATCCTGGATGCTTTCAGCTTGACATTTAATAAATAAAATAGTCATGGGACCTTTATGCTAACTTCATTCATATGAAATCCCAGTGCTCTTACTGGGCTGTAAACACTTTTTTTGCAACCTATAGGAGATACTAAACAGATGAAGGTTCTCACAAAAGGTCTTACAAATGCTAAAAAATATGTCACGCATAGTGACCCAAAGTAAAAATATGCAGTGTGCTCTTGGTGGCCCTGCTTGAGCAGAAGTGTTGGACCAGATGACCTTCAGGGAGGTCTTCTAACCACAACCATTCTGTAATTCTACGTAATTCAGTGGCATGTGAAAACATGGAAAATTTTAACTTACAATACAAATACTACTTTGCATAAAATTTAAAGAATTTTGCATTAAAGGCTGGGAAGAAGTAGTAATAGATGCAAAAATAAAAGAATGCTTCATAGATGTTTGCTAAGTGATACAGTAATAGAAGAGTGTAGCAAGATTTGAGGCTTTCGAATTGTAGTTAATACACGTGGGAGTCATATCAGGCATGCTTACCCTTCATCGTATCAATGAACCTTCATTTTTTTTATAGCCTCCTGCCCAAGATATGTTACCATCAACAGGACACTGACAAACTGAGGAGAAGACAGAATTTGTGTAGGAGAGAAACAGAGCTGCTATTCATCAAAGACTGTAAAAAAATATTTTTTATCAGTTTTTTTTGTTTGTTTGTTTCTTGGTTAAAATATAGAACTAACTTCATAGCCGTGTGGATGCTGTATAAGACTGGGCCTTCAGAACCTTGACAGGCACTTAGTCATTTTGTTTTCTTGTAACTCTTAATGACGGTACTCCTCAATGTGTCAATAATTAACCTTTACATTGAACAGCCTTACATTAACACCTGATGTATTTCCAACACAGACCATTCTTGGAATGTAGAATTTCACCACAGCACGATAACGCCTTAGAAAACAAGAGGTATACCAAACTATAAATGGCCATGCAGTGAAGAGAACAAAATCAGCATTTATTTTCAGACTGTAGTTAAGTCATCTTAATCAAGGTTAGAAGAAGATTTTTGTTGTCTAAATGAGAACATATAAATGTTACACTGTAAAATCCTTTGAATATTTTCTGACTATGGTTAAAATTCTTTTACTTTCCACTTCACATAATACTCTCTAGCAGCTGGTGACAGCTGATATGTACATGTCATATTGGATATAAAACACAATTCATTTTAAGAATAAATTATGAAATTTAGCAAGCCCTGCTTCTTTAAAAGTGAGTTGAATGAGCTTCAGAGTGACTTTTCCAGCCCATGTAAACTCTAAGCACAGACAGTACAAATGTCAGACAGAATTGAAGAGGAGGGTGTTTGTCTGGGATGATACGATGAAAAAGTGAAACATGGCCTGAAGTTCAATGTTCAGTGAATTCAGTAGCCACTTCCTGGTAATAATGACGTTACAAAAAGCCAGAAGGTTTTGAGAAGCCCTGAAAGAAATGACAAGGCTGTAAGAAGTAAGGACCACAACTATAGAGAGGGCAACTAAATTTAAAATACAGTTCTAGTTTCTTTCTGTAACGTTATTTGGCTTGGAAATACCATTGTTTGACAGAATAGGTAACATAGCATACAATATTTGTGTGTAATACATACATAATATAATGCAATTGTATACAATTTGCATAAAATATGGTAATACAGATTTATACTAAATTCATATGCACACAAAAGCAAGACAACAAAAGAAAGGGAATTCACAGTAATCCTTTCGATATTGCAATTGTAGAACAAGCATTCTCTGCAAGATGTATAGGAAAGCCTGCAACATATAAGGCAGTGTATATTGTTGCATAGAGTATTCAGCAGAGAGAATGAAATTTTCATCCCAGCTTATTGCATGCTTGCCAAGAACTAATTTAATTATTCAACATAAATAACATTAATGAAAACTTTATCTGCTCTTTCTCATTCACCACTGTTCACAAAGTAAGCTTACTTTTTCTGGCTCAACACATTTATTGCTGTGATCAAATAATCTAGTAGAAGGAAATTCCAGTCTTCTGATGCTCAGTTTGACTCTTTGTTACATATAATTTGTCAATGATAAATGAGTGACAGGTAACCTTACTTAAATAGCCTTCCTTATGTTCCCTGATCCTATGACTGAAATGTTTAAGATAAAAAAATAGGAAGGTATTTCATGAATAGAAAATAAGGGATGTTTTATCTCTGATACAAATTTCCTGGAGAATAGCTGTATGTTCTGAAGTCCATAAAATCACACATTTCACCCATATAACTCATAACTAATGAAGAATAAAATCTGATAGTCAGGAAGGAAGTAAAGCTACCCTATCATTTTTAGATGTATTCACAAAATCTGAGAATGGGAGAAGGAAGTCATTTCCCCTTCATTCCTTGTGAGGAATAACCTATCAAACAAGGACTTTCCAGACTGAGAAAGAAGCAACTGAACAACGGTATGATACAAAGCATAAATGACAAATAAAGTGAATAGAGGTCTATTGTTCAAGCTCTACTCCTAATAAAATACAAGAAATCATTACGTCAAAATATTAGCTGACATTTAAAACAAGGAAGAGGAGATGCTTCTTCACTTATTTAGTTATGGTTTAGGATTCTTTGCTATAGGGAGTGAATTGTTTATGTGGATTCAAGATCCTTAGGACAGTATGGAGAGTGCACAGCAAGCTCACCACCCTGGAATTCATGAGACCAGAATTTGCCCTCTTCAGTGAGTTGGTAGAGTACAATGAGAGAAAGCCCTGGAGTTAAGAGGGACCCAGTAAAGCTAGTTAATATTCAAGGATCATGTCCTCTAAGCTCAGGAGGGATGCATCCCATTAAAGAGAAAGTCAAGCAAAAATGCCAGGAGGCCTGCATGAATGAACAAGGAGATCCTGGTGACTGGAAAAAGGGAAACTTCAGGCCCATTTTTAAGAAAGGGAGAAAGGAAGACCCAGGGAACTACAGGCCGGTGAGCCTCACGTCTGTGCCTAGGAAGATCATGGAGCGGATCCTCCTGGAGGAGATGCTAAGGCACATGTCAGATGAGGAGGTGATCCGAGACAGCCAGCACGGCTTCACCAAGGGCAGGTCGTGCCTGACCAATCTGGTGGCCTTCTATGGTGGAGTGATGGCATTGGTGGACCAAGGGAGGGCGACGGATGTCGTCTGCCTGGACTTGTGCAAGGCCTTTGACATAGTCCTGCACCATATCCTTATCTCTAAACGGGAGAGATATGGATTTGATGGGTGGACTGTTCGCTGGATAAAGAACTGGCTGGAGGGTCACAGCCAAAGGGTTGTAGTCAATGGCTCTACGTCCAGGTGGAGGCCGGTCACGAGCGGTGTCCCCCAGGGGTCCGTCTTGGGACCGGTGCTCTTCAACATCTTTATCAACGACTTAGACTGTGGGATCGAGTGCACCCTCAGCAAGTTTGCTGATGACACCAAGCTGAGTGGTGCAGTTGATACCCCTGAAGGAAGGGATGCCATCCAGAGGGACCTGGACAGGCTGGAAAAGTGGGCCCACGAGAACGTGATGAGGTTCAACAAGGCCAAGTGCAAGGTGTTGCCCTTGGGTCGGGGCAATCCCAGGTGTGTGTACAGACTGGGAGAAGAACTCCTTGAGAGCAGCCCTGCGGAGAAGGACTTGGGCGTTGTGATTGACGAAAAGCTGGCCATGAGCCGGCAGTGCGCTCTTGCAGCCAGGAAGGCCAATGGCATCCTGGGCTGCATCAAGAGAGGGGTGGCCAGCAGGGAGAGGGAGGTGATCGTCCCCCTCTACTCTGCCCTTGGAAGGCCTCACCTGGAGTACTGTGTCCAGGCCTGGGGCCCCCAGTACAGAGGGGATGTGGAGCTGTTGGAGCGGGTCCAGAGGAGGGCCACCAAAATGATCAGAGGGCTGGAGCACCTCTCCTGTGAGGAAAGGTTGAGGGAGTTGGGATTGTTCAGCTTGGAAAAGAGAAGGCTCCGGGAAGACCTCATTGCGGCCTTCCAGTACTTGAAGGGAGCTTACAGGCAGGAGGGGGACCGACTTTTTACATGGGTGGATAATGGTAGGACAAGGGGGAATGGGCTAAAACTGAAAGAGGGGAGGTTTAGGTTGGACATCAGGAAGAAATTCTTCCCTGAGAGAGTGGTGAGGCGCTGGCACAGGCTGCCCAGAGAAGTTGTGGCTGCCCCATCCCTGGCTGTGTTCAAGGCCAGGCTGGATGGGTTCCTGGGCAGTTTGATCTAGTGAGCTAGTGGCTGGCAGCCCTGTCCACGGCAGGGGGGTTGGAACTAGATGATCTCTGAGGTCCCTTCCAACCCAAGCCATTCTATGATTCTATGATTCTATGATCCTGGCCAAACTTAACCAGCACCACGTGCTGCTGACTCTATGCTATGTTTCTTCTGCAGGCATCTTCTACTGTCTACTGCTGCCCACTGCTGGAGGTAGCATGCTGGAGATGGTGATCTCTTATCACCTAAAATAACTGATCCTTTTGAACTCAAGCAAAGTACTGTCTTTCTTCCACAAGGTTCAACATATTGCCCTTTTATCTGTTCTCTAAATGCTTGTATAATTCTATTTCTTCATTCATTTCAAACTATTTCTGTATAGCTCTTCTTTATCTATTACCTCATCTGTTTAATTACAGTACATGATCTATTGCAATTGGAGCTACATTATTGACACCAAATGTTTTGTATTATTTAAGTGATATGATACTTGGAATTTTATGTCATCATTTCTCACAGCAGTTTTATGTTCCAATATTCTTATTTTTGACAGAAGGATCCTTGGCAGAAATTAACGTATGTGGACATTTTGCTAAATGAATAACGTATTCACTATGACAATTCAAACAATATTTAATGTGGATTTTTTCCCAATGATTGAGAATGACAGAATACATCTCCTGTAATCCCATTATTTTATTATGCACAAGATCTACATAGATAAAATCCCATCTGAGTTGCTCTGATTTCGTGTAGAAAAGATCTTCCTTCCCACTTCTGTAGGTGTCGTGCTGACAGACAGAAGCCCTCCAGCAATTCTTCTAAAGTTTTAGATTTTACAGAGAGATGTGGCTTATGCAAGACAGAGATTCTTAGTGTCCAGAGAACAATAGAAATTCAATAGAAATTATTAAAGAGCTCAGTGATATGAAACTGAAAAAAAAAAAAAAAAAAAAAGATGCATACAGAAAAAGTAAAACAGGAACATCTGAAAAATATTTTGACTCTCTGCCTGATTCGCTATGCTTCTACTTAGATTGTTTCTGTGCCTCCTCAACTCCTCAATTTTGGATTATAGCTTTGTTTTTAAAGAAATAAGAAATATGCTAGCAGAGAGATTTCTGTTAAAAGAAATACAAAACCCTAAAACCTTAAATACTTGGAAAAATATTATAGGAATCTGACAGCTTGTAAAAAATCGTTCATTTCATGGATTTCACCTTTTGTTCTGTTTTGTCATGGTTCTTGAACATATCACTATTTTGTCAACTGTTTTCATTATATGAAATTACAAGGCTAGTGCACTGACTGAATTATTCTTGGGCTGCTGTTAATTCATGGACAATTCATTTTAAATATCTGATGATGTAGGTAGGCATATTTCTTGACAGTTAAGATTCCAAAATTTACCAAACTAATGTAGAGCTTCCTATATTAATAAATACTGCCATGATTTTTCCCCAAGCTGTTGTCCAAGAAAGATGTTCACTCAAGATGGGCCACACAGCACATTGGAGCTTCACATTATTGAAGCTCCAATTATTATTCACATGTTGTTGGCTTATGCTGACCATGTTAATTTCCCAGGATGATAAGCACTTATAGCACCTCAGTCCTTGGTGAATCTTCCAAAGTGTGGATGTCTGATCTGATATAGCTCCTTGTAATCTGACATCATACAGGCAACTCAAATTCAGTGCTTGAATCACACATGCAAGCACAGAAACCTTTGGAGAGTAGATTGGTATGTAAAATCCATATGCAGTTTAGCACTAAGCTTTAAGTAGATAATTTTAGCAACAAGCATCTCCATCCCAGACTAACCCACTGCTCACTTCCATACTCAGTTTAGCCAGGCCTCCCTTCATGCAGGTGGAACTGGAGTGTTAAATGATGGACATTTATTTCATATTCCCACAACTTTTATTGAAGAGTCTTGAGTTTATACCAATATTCATAAAAGAAGTTGGTGAGAAGAATCTGCATCTTCTACATGTCAGCCAGTCAGATCCTAACAAGTCTGGAAGAAATTACTTCTTACATTGGCATCAACAGTGAATGAAAGTTTGTTCAGGGCAGAAAAGACATGGATCTATTTAGATACAATTCGGATTGGACCCTGGAATTTACTCTTTTTTTTTTTTTTTTTTTTTTTTTTTTT
>VXAV01001748.1:617347-629157 GCA_013399715.1 Alectura lathami
AAAAAAAACAGAAGTCTTAAAACAATATTTAAAATACAAGTACAAAAAAATGTTTTCAATATTTTTCTCCTTGTGATATTTATCTGCAATGCTAACTTGTTTCTTGTTGCTTGCATCTTTTCCTTTAAGAGTGGATAAGAATGATCAAAGACCAGATTCTTACTTCATTCAACAAACAAACACTCTGTTGTCTAATTAGAGGTCATTATTTCCTCACTATTTGTGCCTATCACGTCACTGTAGCTGATTGTTCTTCTCATTGCTAATTGCATGAGTCAAAGTACATTTATAATCAGTTGGACAATTTAATGTTTCCTGTCTTTTCACTAAAACTATATCTCACTTTCTGTGGTTAACTGTCAAATCTGAATAATCATCATTCCAATGACTGCATTTAACCTGATGCAGATAGAAAGCTGACATGAGCTTTGTCTAATTTTCTAAACCGTTGTCTTCAGTCCCAGACTTGCAAAAAAAATCCCCCCAGTAGAAAAACACCATTCAAAAGAAATCACAGTAAGTCATATTAGGAAACATATTGCAGTACTGTGCAACTTATATCTTTCTGCTGGGAATAAAATCTAAAAAACTGTGGGAAAGACTGATTCTAGGCAACATGACTCTAACATTCTTCAGAAATGTATTCAGTCAGGAAAAATGGTGGTAGATTTTTAAACATTTCAATTAATCAGAAATGAAATGCTTTTCCATATACTGGAGTGTCCTGAATCACTTATGTAATATCATGCCAGAAAAGATGAACTCTTCCTAAAAGAAGTTCGTCAGTTGTTAGGGTATACAAGTGACATCTAGGCTCAAATCTCGTGTCTGATCTGGAACAGAAATCTGAATTTAATTTCTTGTATTCAAGCAAGCATTCTTAATAAAGAGCAGTGAGATAAACCGGTGTGAAGAATCTCTCAGTAATTCTACTTCTGGCTGAATGCAATCCCTAGTGATAAGTGAAAAATGTTTCTTCATGACCTGTATTAAACTGAGACATTATATTATTGAAATATAAATCTTCTGCCTCTTACATTCTATAACATGCATTGCCAAATTATCAGGAAGGAATGTCTCCTGGGTAAAATGCTAAACTGAAAGTTAGCCGATTTGCACTTTGCTCTAAAATATTCCTTACACTTCCTGTAGCATGCATGTTCTTTCTCCCCAGTTGAAAGAAATAATTTACACAACCTGCGTTTACACTGTATACTAAGTCTGGGCATGTAGACTGGATTTTGACATCTCCTTTGGGACATTTAGGGTGATGTCTGGGGCACTGCTGCATCATCAGAGTCCTCAAGGTCACATACAACCTTAGAAAGTACTTTTTCCTCTCCTAACAGTTGTGATATCTGGTCTTAACCTCAGTTTGTGAGGCCACATATTGTTATAATTTTCAAAACTGTGCACCTGTGATACTTACTAAAGGGGTCTCCTGGTGAGAAACTGGGGAATGGTAAACAACACAGACAATTCGTGAAACAAGAAGCTCAATATGAGACATGAACTTAAGGCAGAGGCTTGTAGTAAGATAAAGGACATCTGAATGAATGAGAAGAACCTGGCTAACAAAATTTAACTATTAAGCTCTGCTGTATTGTTTTTAATATAGGGTGAAGAGAAGCAAAACTAAATGCTTCCTTTCCTCTTTGTATTCCGGCAACAGAGGGCATAGGTTGTCAGTACTGCAATACTTGTTTCATTTGCCTTTATAAATGTAATATGCCAAACTTTTTATTTGTGCTTTGGAAAACCTTCTTTGCATTGCCAAGGTAGCCAATAGCTAGCCATCGCAACCTGTAAAATTAAAGACTATTTACAAAAAAATAATGTGATGCAATGTAGTGATGCAGAGTTTAAACACCTATGATGGAATGTTATGTGTTAATATTTTCACAAAAACTAGTCATAAATTCGGTAAGAAAACTGTATTTATTTCTTATTGTTCATAGAAACTTTTACCATTATACCATCAAAATCCTCTAAAATGTGGGCTAGAGCATGTGCTAATTAAGATATAGAATGGAAAAATTTATCAAAGAACCTTAGTTTGAAAGTGGAAAAGCAACAGAGTGTCTCATGGTATCAAAAATCTAATCACAATAAACAAGGAAGTATTTTTTTTAGGTCACAGAAGCAAGATAAGGCCATCCTATGAGAGAGATCTTAGCTTTCTGTCTGTGTATTTGCAAAAGGAAGTGGAAAAGGAGAGTCCAGTAGCTACATTACTAAATAAACTCTGCCTTAAATCAGTAGAAGATACTGGCAAGAACAATTGAATGCTGAGAGATTTTGTGATGATTCCTAAATTTATGGATTAATTGCTCTCCCATTGCTAGTCATTGGCACCCACTTGAAAGGCAACCCATCATACCCTGAATCAAATCTGCAGCTGGGTAGCAGGTAAGAGAAGTTTGAACAATGGTGAATAAATGTTGTCATTCAAGTGATACCAGAACCTTCTTCTGTTGAATGACAGCAGGAAAATAATCCCCAGTCTCCAACATGAACAGATAAATACTAACAGCAGCTGTCCAAGTACCTTCCTGGAAATAATCTGGTTTGCTGCTCCAGGCAACATAGCAGTGAAGAGCACTTGACCCCTAAACTGACTCCAGAATGATTGGGAAGACAGAAGCTAACAGCTTAAATATTTCAAGAGCACTTTGCTACACTCTTATTTATGTCAAAAAAAACCTTTGATTGGTAAGGGTGATTTACCTTTGAGATATGGTGGATGTTTCTGTGTGAGACAATGCAGTAAACTATGATTCCAGACTCCAAGACTAATGGGTTTAATACACGTTTGAAATGCACTTAAACTATGTTACCTACTTAAAAATACTAAAACATATAGGGTGATTTTCAGCTCAGTTGGTATAATGTCTACTAAAACTCCAGTAAACGCAAACATGGGAAATGTTATGATACACTAATTCAGAGGAGAAGAGGTGCACAGAAATCCACTCTTCCCACCACGTAATGTTTTGAGAACTTGGAGGCAACAACAGTTTTTCAAAGGACTCCCCTGAGTGAGAGTATTTGCATCTGCATGTACCTATGCAGTCTAGGGCACAGGTCAAAAATAGAGAGTTTTTACTGGCCTTCATATGTTTAAAAAATATTATCTTAAATTTAAATCTGCAGTTCTAATATATGCTTTAAATTACTAAATCTAACTCCAATTTAAGGTTACAAACTTTAAAAATAACTGTCCCTTTAGGAAACTTTTGATGTAAATATTTGAATAATTAACTTCACAGTTCATAAATTCTCTTTTCTAATTCATTTACTTTTTTTGGCATCCTCCATGAAATCCAGGCCTGATGTCTCTCAGATCAATGTATTCATCCTGCCTGTTTCCAGAGTCGTAAATATTTTGATAGTTTAGTTGGCATCATTTTATTGCTTTTCATTTAACTTTAAAAATATTCTCTGTAAATATTTAAGTAGCAATGCCTCAAAATAAAGACAATAAGCAAAAAGAATATATGACGTTTTTCTATATTCAATGTTCAAGCCACAGTTTTCTTTGCAAGTTTTAAAAGACATTTAAATTAACAAATTTTTCTTTTCTGAAAGATTGAATAGACCAAAGGAACAATAAACAAACTTACAAGACAGAAACCTTACAGTGCTTTGACTTGTCAAATGCATTCTCACTCATTTTTATCTGGGCTTTTAAGAAAATAAACAGGATCTGTTATATTGAAACAGAAGTGATAACATTCCCCCGCACACACAATATATGAATACTGTAAGGAGATTTAATGATATTCTTGTGTTATTAGACAATGAAAAGACATATAGTACAACTGATACCATACTAGAGTTAATTATGAGAGTATAAGAAATTCTGTCCTACTCAAGATATGCTGTTCTCCCTTATTGTACTACTGATATTCCTCAAAATTACATAATTGATATTGTGTTCAAGCCAATTATTTGCAACAAATTGCTCTGTTACATCTAGGTAAGATGATGCTAAGAACAAATAACGCCCTTGTAGACATATGTCATCCAGCTGTGTTCAGATTCCAAATCATTTAATTAGGAGAAAAGATTCTATAGTCCCTGTTTGTACAGTTCTACCAGCCCTGATTTTCTGATTCTTTAAGAGTTAGTAACTCCACTGTTTTGAAATAACAGGTCTCACCCACCTTTATACAGTACTTGGCTAATTCTGTCCTATCCCTATGAGTAGATTTGATGTTCAGATCAGTTTTGAAGTATAATAGTAACACTACAAAATGGAGTAGTTCCAGCTGCTGGATTTATTGGACTCTAAAACAAGAGCAATTGCATGGTACAGAAATAGGTGCAGCAGGGTAAGCTGTATAACCTGAAAGTTAAAGATGGATGAGCTGTCCTTGTAAGCACTGAAAGGGAAAGGGCAAGGACTGCCTATCAGTCAGAGAGATGCTAATTACTGGGGGCTACGTTTGCCTCTCAGGATATTCCTTCATTACTACCTCAAGTTCTTTGCTGAGTTTTAGGCCAAACCTCCCTACCATTCACATGCAAGCCTGTCATCCAGATTTGTGTTTGCTTTAAACTTTATACTGTGTGTCTATGGTCAGATGTTGGTAGCAGGACGCTGCAGGATGGCCTTGGGTGTGGAGAAGCTGGGGCTGCCCCATGCCGGACAGCCAGTTCCAGCCAGTGCCATCGGCCTCGCTGCAAGGCATAGCTGGGCCCCACAGCCAAGGTAGTTGCACCTCTGGGAAAATGTATTTGAGAAAGGGCAAAATGCTGCACATGCAGTGTGTGTGAGTGAAGTGAGGAAAAAAATGTGAGAAAAATAGCCCTGCAGACACAAAGGTCAGTGAAGAAGGACAGAGAGGATGATCTCCAGGTGCTGGAGCAGAAGTTTTTCTACAGCCTGTGGAGAAGTCCTTGGTAAAGCAGGTTGTCCCCCAGCAGCCCATGGAAGATATCTGCACACCCAAGCAGATATCGATGTTGCAGCAGGTAGTTGTGCCCTGGAGGAAAGCCCACGCAGATGTAGGTTCCTGGCAGGAACTGTGGCTTAAGAGGGACCCATTCTGGAGCAGTCTGTTACTGAAAGCCTGTACCCTGTGAAGAAGACCCATGCTGGAGCAATTTTTGGTGAACTGCAGCCTATGAGAGGGACTCACACTGGAGAAATTCATGATGGACAGACCACACATCTCCATTCCTCATCCCCCCAGTGCTGCTCCCAGGAGAGGAGGCAGAAGAGTCAAAAATGAAGGACTGAATTTGAGCCTGGGAAGAAGGGATTGAAAGGAAAGTGGTTTAGCATTTGTCTTTGTTTCTCACCATCCTACTCTTTGTAGAGTAGAGGAGGCAATATGTTTAATTTTCCCCAAGTCAAAACTGTTTAGCCCTTGACAGTAATTGGTGACTCTTTATATCTATCCATGAGCTTTTCTGCCTTATTTTCTCCCCCTACCCTGTTGAACAGGAGGGAGAAGGCAGCTGAGTGGATGTCTGACAGCTGGTCAAGGTCTGCCCACCACAAACCCGTACTAATATATATGGCTGTAACTGTAGGTTAGAGCCCATGTTTGGTTTTTATGCAAATTTTACTGTAAGACTAGAGATTAAATGACTGAGAGGTTCATAATTCTGCAGTGCCTTTCCATGAGTCCCCAAAGGAGAATGGGTAAACATTTCTTCTTACAAATGACACAAAACAGTAAGAAAGCACTGCATGTTTTCTTGGATCAAGAAATGGGATATAGAGTCATAGGATCATAGAACAGTTTGAATTGGAAGGGACCCTAAGGACCATCTAGTTCCAGCCCCCCCTGCCATGGACAGGGTTGCCACCTGCTAGATCAAGTTGTCCAATATGGCCATGAACACCTCCAGGGACTGGACATCTACAGCTTCTCTGGGCAGCCTGTTCCAGTGTCTCACCACTCTCTGAGTAGTGAATTTCTTCCTAATATCTAATCTAAATCTCCCCTCTTTTAGTTTAAAACCATTACCCCTTGTCCTATCACTACATTCCCTGATAAAGAGTCCCTCTGCAGCTTTCCTAATAGGCCCTCTGTAGGTACTGAAAGGCCCCTATAAGGATATGTGAGAGTAGTCAAATAGAAAGGATAGCAAAATCTGCAAGGACACACTGGTACATATTTCTGTTGAGTTCAGTGAAGTTTATCTGGCCCGGATTCATGCAGCTGTTTCCCTCAATTTTCAGACACCTGTGGTAAATTCCATGAGAAAATAACATTAGTTTATGTAAGTTCTCAAATGTAGATATAAAGAAAAGTGAACACAAGAGCGTTGTTCTTTCCCCCTCTCTTTTCAGATTATGTCTCAAACTAAAAGAAGCATTTAAAATTATCCACTTCATCAGAATGTGACCTTCAGCAACAAGCTGTCAACAAGATAGTGAGATAGTCAGAATTATGAAATGGACCCCAGAGAACCCAACTCTAAGCAATTTCACAAGATTTGAGAGTTAGAGTGTACAGTGGAACCTTTAACTTTACTAATGATAACCATCACTCTAGACTCATAATCTTCTGGATAGTATTTCAGCTGATTCATCTTTCTTCTGTGACAAAGGCATAGACTCTAGTGATTCATTACTGTTACATTCCCATTAGCTGAATATTCACTCACCCTAGGGGCTTGTGTAATGACAATCTACTGCAAGAAGAAAGTGTTTCAGTTTGTCAGATTTTCTGTAAATACTTTAATTATTTCACTTCAGACACATACAAAAAAAAAAAAAAAAAAAAAAGAAAAAAGAATGAAAGAAAGAAAAAGAAAGAAAGAAGGAAGAGCTAGTGGCTGGCAGCCCTGTCCATGGCAGGGGTGCTGGAACTAGATGATCTTTGAGGTCCATTCCAACTCAAGCCATTCTATGATCCTATGAAAGAAAGAAAGAAACAGTCAAGCAGTAATCATACAGGGCATTCTGAAGCAGTGATTTAGAAAGCAGGCAATAATTTGGTCAACAAGCACACAGCAGTCATTATACAGTCATCTATAGGTCACCCTCACCATTAGTCAGCAATGTGCTTTCCTGCAAGATGGTGTTCTGGCCAGGGCTGTGCAGACACTACTTTTCATTTCCCTTTTCACCATGATAAATGGGAAGGATCTGGATTGACCAAGCTTAATACTTGCATTTCCTAAGTCTGTTCTCTCTTCATTCCAGGAAATATTAACTTTCAGATCAGTCTGTTTGATCATAATAATTCAGTTTATGTCTGACCCAGTGAAATCATCCAGCCACCTGGACTCTCTATATAGCCAACAGAGAAAGCAGGCACTTTCTGATGTCTTACTGTGTCAGAAGATTGGTTATCCAAAATTAATTTATCTCCCTGACTATAAGATAGCCAAAGCTTATTAGTTCTGACTACATGGCTACCCAGTTCAGTAGCTCACTGATCTAGTTTAGACCAGATCCAAACGTTTGGCTTTACTAGCTTAAAATCTTAAATAAAATTAATTTAATTAAAAATTAATTAAATTAAAATCTTAATTAAATACTTAAACATGTGAAATGAATCCATGCTCTCAGTGGACAATTCAGAGAACAACTACTAGCTGTTAAACTGCTTCCTAAATTAGGAGATTTCAGCGTCTTCCAGAGAAGTCTTTCTAGGACACCTAACAGTCTGGAGTTTATGCGCTTAAATCAGTTGACTTTAGTTATCAGTGTGAATAACGTCCTTCCAGCTTCAGACAGCCATTCTTCACAGTTTATCAGAGATCTTTGACAACTTTTATCATAAAGAGTTATAGTAATTCCCCAAGAACAATGAATTTTTAATATTAGTATTGTTACAAAGCATTTGTCCTGTCTAGACATGTGACACTAAATAGAAGCAATCCCACCCAAGCACTGTGATGGAAAGGGCTAATTTTTCAGTCTATGCATGACTTCCATCAGGCAGCTACTCAATTAAGATGACATATGAGGACTCAGAATGATAACAGTCACTGGAAGATGTATCTCTGTGAATGGCTGCAAAAACAATTCAGAGGATACTGCTGTGATCAGCTCTCAAGTTACAGCAGTTTCTGCCAGCAGCTGAAGTACCACTTGTTAAAGTGAAAGAGTTAATCTCTGTACAAATACTTGTGCATTTCAGCAAGTTCTATTTCAGCCTGATTTCTTGTTAGGAGGAAATTCTTCACTGAGAGAGTGGTGAGGCGCTGGCACAGGCTGCCCAGAGAAGCTGTGGCTGCCCCATCCCTGGCTGTGTTCAAGGCCAGGCTGGATGAGTTCCTGGGCAATTTGATCTGGTGAGCTAGTGGCTGGCAGCCCTGTCCACGGCAGGGGGGTTGGAACTAGATGATCTCTGAGGTCTCTTCCAACCCAAGCCATTCTATGATTCTGTGATTCTATGAACTTTTGTACCCAGTGCATTCTGGAATAACTTTAATTTTTCTGCCCTCCCCATCAAAACTAACTTTAATCAAAAACATTTTTTGATTTTCAGGAGAGTTAGACTGTGTTAGCAGTGTTATTATTGTTTCTACTATCTTTACTCGAAAACAGAGGAAAGAGCAAGAGACTTTTCAGTAAGATACAAAATTCATCACAAACACATCATGACTACAGCTCCAAGCAATGAGTAGCAGTAAATTCACCCTAAATTAAAATAAAATGTGTTTCATCAGAAGAAACTCTGCCAACCTTAGCTGCATTATGCTGCAAAATAGATAATTTTCTGAAGAAAATATTAGATCCCAAACCATTCTTAAAATAAAAACATTGATAATAATGATCAAGAGAAAGTAGGAAATATCATCTGATATATTTATTCTCAGCATTTTGAACTGTCTAGTTAGGGTTCCCTTTATTTATCTGTCTACACAGATATTCTGAAGCTGACATGGCATGTCATATTTCATATTTCTTTAACAGGCATCAAGGTTTAAATGTGGAAAAATAAATGTTGATAATAGACGACAGTAAGTTTTCTGAAAAGTAATATTTTGCTTGGATTTAATGCATCTGAACAGTACTTCAGAGGTTTGGTTATATCCCTGTACTTAATTTTTGGGTCAATATTTTTAAGCAAAGCAAGTCAGTTTTAAAAATGTACACATCCCTGCATAGAGAATATTTGATTAATTTATCTTTTTGAACTTCTTCTGCCTGCATCAGAGTTATTACCTATTCATTGTAAAATCTTGAGAAGGTTTTATATCTTGAGTTAGGTTTTTGAAATTACCGTGATTCGACTGGGTTCACTTTTCTTCACAGAGTTCACTCCATCTGTGTCTTGTTGTATAAAATGTTACCACTTCTATTCAAATAGCAATTGCTCAGGAATATACTCCTCCTTCTGCCTTCCCAACCTTGCCCCTGAACAGTCAAGAGACATACTTCCAGTTTTACTTAGCAGAAGATAAAGGCCAAAACAATTTGATTTTTAATACTCTGTTTAATGCTCTGTTTCACCCAGAAAGCAATTTGGTCGTTCTATTTCTGTATGTAAAGTGTCTCATTTTTTACCTTTTAAATTTAAATTTTTAGACAGCATCGTCTTGAGAAAGCATTAAGCGTAAAATCATGTCTTTGGTTTAATTTTTGATTGTTTCAATCAGCTTCATGGCTAGCAAAATAAGCTGATTTGGTTTTGCATTTTTGTTTCCAACTCTCCTTCTCACAAGTCACTGGGGCATATGATTTTTCTGACATCTGAACCAGAATAAACAACTGAGGAAAGAGTGAATGTTCCAGCAGCGATCTCTCTTTTTGTGTACTGGATCCTCAAACACTTGGTTAATTCGCTGGTTCTATAGCTTTCAGATCCAGGTTTTGGAAAGTTTATCGCTGTCTGTGATGTTAGATCTGCTATAACCTCATTGAAAGAAAGACATCCCAGGCATCCGGCTCACTGTTTCAGCAAAAGTACTATTGGTGTAAAGATTACAAACACTGCAGTTTGTTTGGGGTTTGGTATGTTCATACAGCAGGTGAATGGCTAAATACTATTGCACTGGTGCCAAAGCAGTTTCCTCGCCTTGGCTGTTGTTAAATAAACATCATCTTCCTAAGACCAGTAGGGTGGCTTTTCCATGCTGTCCTGTTGTAGCTAATGTTGTTAAGTATTTCCTTCATGCATGGGGCATGTGGTATTATAATTTCCCATGCCTACACTGAAAATTTAAATAAAATTTAATCTGAGAGGTTTTCTGTTTTCCTTAACTAAAAATGTATGCAAGCCAATAAAAACATCAAGCCAATATATTTTCATAATTTTTTTGTTTCCATGTTGTCACAAAGGAGAATTTTGAAGATTTGAGTGTACCAATCTGAAAAGTGAATATTAAAAAATATGATGTGTACTTTCAAATATGCACCTTTTAGTAAATATTTGTTTACTTCTAGAATATCTAGCTGCAAAAATACATTTAGAGGGTAAAATATTTAGAAAGGTGCCTGTCTCTACAGAGTTTGGCAAACATATTTCTGAATAGTGTGATGTTCATACAGGCACTGTCTGCATTATTTAGAAATTTTCTGCGTCATAGTCTTGACTGCAATTCCACTCACCATGTTATAGCTACCTAAATTTATTCTTCAGGTGACAGATACGAGAGCTCCATGTAACACTCATTGAGGAAACTTAAGCAAAGATGGTTATCATCATACGGAGGACAGACAGAGTGCTTGTGTGCTAAACAGCATTCTTCCAGACATCCAACTGTTTTCACCTGTAAACAGAGCAACAAAGCAATTGTCACAGAAAATGAGCACTCACACATCAATGTGGAGGTAACAGATGATAATGAGCTGTAGCCTCCAAGTTTTTGCATTTACAAATTCCCTGTAAACCAGAAGTCCAGACAAGTTCTTTGTGTTGCATTAAATTTTTGAGTCCTCCTCTGGTATGACTTGTTGCATCATTTGGACGGGACAGAGATGGACCTAGGCCACTTTCTATCAAGCAGCTGAATACTTCAGTCATTTTAGATAGGAACTATAGCACATATGGAGGTAACCTGAACAATAAGTTTCATTCTGTGCATCTGAGATCCAAAAGTCTTCCTCTGGTTCCTAAAAGGTGGTGCTCTATAAACATTTTCATTCTTCCAGATTAAAAATTCCTACCCTTTTTCTTGTTAGAAGCAGCAGGATCTGTGTAAGGACTGAGCAGCAGAACACAACTGGTACAAAGAATCTAGCCTTCATTGCCTGTGTTAGTAGACTCATCTGTGAATGTTCAGGAATAACACACTGCTTTATGCTGTATCTTCTTCAGAACTGATAACCTCCCACAGACAGCCTAGATGGGCAGCCATGGAACTGACTTCCTAAATAACTGTCCTTGGAGCTTCAGGGTCTTAATTGTAAGAGATTTTTCAGAGGTAGCCAATTTCTGAAGCTTTTGAATTTGCTGAGGAGGTTAATATTTGTGTCACAAGCAGAATTCACACTGCTCCTAGGAGATGTTTTAGATCTGAAAACAGCAACACAAAAGCATAGAAACCTCACACTTCAATGTCAGCACTCAATCTCAGCAGCTGCTGAAATGTACCAGGTGTGACACTTTTGGCTTAAAAATTCCCTATGTGTCTGCATGTAGGCTCTTATCTGGAGACATCACTATAGAAGAGGCTGGTATGTTGTAGATACCAGTCAGTTATTCCCTCTGTAGTCCTGACTGCACAGTTACTTAGATTTTTAATAGTCGGGATAGTATATCCTATCTGGAAGTTAGAGTCCCTTGGAAATGTGGTGGGTGCATCTGAATAATTTCTGGCTGGCACTGGAAATTAACGTTAATTACCTGGTTCTGGGAAGAGTGCTTTAATTTCAAACCATAAAAAAAAAAAAA
>VXAV01001748.1:641386-654807 GCA_013399715.1 Alectura lathami
CCAGCTTTATTTCTGAGCATGATGTCACATGGAGTGGAATGTCATGTTAGCCAGCTGGGGTCGGCTGGCTGGCTGTGCCCTCTCCTGCCCTCTTGCCCACCTCTAGACTAGCTGTTGGGAGGCAGAGAGAGAAATGAAGGCTTTGATGCCACACAAGTGCTGTTCAACAATAGCTAAAACCTTTGTGTGCTGTCAACACTATTTTGGTCATTGGTCTAAACCAAAGCACATTATGGACTGCTGCGAAGAAGATTAACTCCACTCCAGACAAATCCAGTATGTTTGGTATTCATGTCCTTTAGTTCACTGGAGTTTTTTCACTTTCATTTACTCCTATCTTAGTTATTGTCCAGGCAGTCTAAATACACAGTGCAATGCTGTAGATTTCTATAGCCATTTAAAGCTAGCACTTTTCAGCTTTTTAAATAATCTGTTCCTCACATCTCTCTATTAATTTTCTCTGTTGATTTAATTCATGAGAAATTTGAATGTAAAAATATTTTTACAGACTGCTTATATTGATGTGGGTCAAGATATGCTGAAGTAGATAAGACAGATAAACTGAACACACATTCAAAGGGATCAATAAACCTCCATTGCCTACAGAAATTGCAGACATACAAAAAGGATCTTATTGCTCAAAAAAATAATGTAATTATTCCAGCAACAAATTTTTAAACCTTAAATGCTTAATTCCTCTTGTCAACTATACTTACCTTTCTGAAAACAAAACAAACAAACAAACAAAAAAAAAAACCCTTACAAATTCAGTTTGTAAAGGAAATTGCTTTTTGTCTTTGCCCTTTGTTTGCCTGCTTACTGAAACTAAAAGTGACTTAACTGACATAAAGTAACAAACATTTTAATTAGCAAGGTGGCTTGGAAATTGTACTAACACTATTTTTATGAGCACCACTATTTTTATTATCGCCAAACAGAGCCCTTGCCAACAAGAATGTGGCTACTCAGATGGAGACCGCGTGTGTGCATGCGGCGGTCCAGGTCTCGGGCTGCGGGGAGTGCCTGAGTCTGGCACTGCTGCCGGAGGGTAGTGGAGGTTGCTCCTGCCTGAGGTGTGAGCAGGTGGATGACCTGCTCAGCCTAGTGGCCCAGCTGAAGGAGGAGGTAGAAAGGTTGAGAGCCATCAGGGACTGCGAGAGAGAAATAGGGAGGAGAACCACTCGTCTACCGCAGCTGTCAGAAAAGCACCAGGAGGGTGCTCCACGAGTAGCGGTGGGTCCCCCTCCCTCTCAAGGTCGATCAGAACGGGAGGGCCCAGGAGTTGGTGAGTGGAAACGGGTCCCTGCCAGGAAGGGTAGGCGGGCCCCTCCCAAGCCTACCTCACCTGCCCAGGTGCCACTGGGCAACCGGTATGTGGCTCTGCAGGAGCAAGTGAGGGAGGATGAGGATGAAGGTAGCTCTCAGAGGTTGTCTGAGGCGAGCCAGTCGCTCAAATCCACACACCTCAAGACTGCCTCTACCAAGAAGAAAAGGAGGACGACTGTTGTAGGGGACTCCCTCCTGAGGGGAACGGAGGGTCTCGTTTGCCGACCGGACCCTACCCATAGGGAGGTCTGCTGCCTTCCTGGGGCCCGGGTCCGGGACATTGCAAAGAGGATCCCTGACCTGGTGAAGCCCTCTGACTACTACCCGCTGCTGGTAGTCCAGGTAAGCAGTGACATGGTGACTGGGAAAAGTCTGAGTGCGATCAAGAGGTACTTCAGGGAGCTGGGGTGGTTAGTTGAGGGGTCTGGGGCGCAGGTGGTGTTGGGCTGCATCCCTTCAGCGGCAGGGAGAAGCAGTGACGGGTACGGGGAGACCCACCTCGTCAACACCTGGCTGAGAGGCTGCTGCTGTTGGAGGAACTTTGAGTTTTTTGACCATGGGGCGGTCTAATCCATGCCTGGTCTGCTGGCACCAGATGGGGCCCAGCTATCCCGAAGGGGGAAAAAGATTTTTACCTGGCAGTTGTTGGGACTAGTGGAGAGGGCTTTAAACTAGATTCAAAGGGGGAAGGGGTTAAAACCAAGTGCATCAGAGATCAGCCTAGGAGGGGTGTACCAGGGTCCAAGGGGAAACCCATAGCCCATCTGAAGTGCCTCTATACGAATGCACACAGCATGGGAAATAAGCAGGAGGAGCTGGAAGCTCTGGTGCACTTGGGGAACTACGATCTTGTTGCTCTCGCAGAAACATGGTGGGATGATTCCCATGACTGGAATACCACCATGGAGGCCCACAAGCTTTTTAGAAGGGTTAGGCAAGGTGGGTGGGGGGAGGAGTTGCCCTTTATGTTAGGAAGTGCATAGATTGTGAGGAGCTGCCCCTGAGTGACAGCCAGGAAATGGTTGAGAGCCTGTGGGTGAAAATTAAGGCTGGGACCAATAAAAGGCAGCTGGTGGTCAGGGTCTACTACAGGCCACCTGATCAAGGGGTTGCCTGTTGATGAGGCCTTCTTGCTTCAGTTGAAGGAGGCATCACAGGCACGGGCTCTCATCCTCATGGGGGATTTCAGCCACCCAGATATCTGCTGGGACAGCAACACAGCAAGCTGCAACCGATCCAGGAGGCTGCTGGAGTCCATTGATGATAACTTTCTTGGTCAGGTATTGGATAGACCGACCAGAGGGGATGCGTTGCTGGACCTAGTGCTCGCTAATGTGGAGGAGATGGTCAAAGAGGTGAAGATTGGAGGCAGCCTGGTCTGCAGTGACCATGCCCTGGTTGAGTTTGTGATCCTGAGGAGCGTGGGCCTGGCAAGGAGTCTGTTGGAATTAGATGATCTCTGAGGTCCCTTCCAACCCAAGCCATTCTATGATTCTATGATTCAAATGGCCAAATGGAATACAGTGAAATTACGTAAGTGTCTACCACTGCCTTTTTTCTAAGCAGGAGCTAAATCATGGTCTAATTATTTAAATGATTCCTGATAATCATATACTTTCTGAGAAAGAACTGAAACATAGGTAATATTTTTAAATGATCTACAGCCCTACAACTCTTACTTTCTCTCTGTGCAACACGTTAAGGATATAAACAGTACATTGAATGCTTTGAAATGATGGTTAGGTTAATACCTGAATATGAGAACTGAAATGTGACTTCAGAGAAAAGTAAAGGACAAAAGTAGAATACAAACTTATATGTTCTTTATAATTCAGTAAAAATGCCTTTTACCTTAATAAAATGGACCTAAAGTTAGCTGAGCCATTTAATGATACGAAGTGTTTTGTATAGGTTGATGAAAATTTCAGCAGTGATGCACCTGGTTAGTTGAAATAGAACAGTGGATATTTAGGCCCACATCTTCCCATTTGCAGCTGACATCCACATTCCTATAAAGCATTACTAACTTCATCAATTGTTTACTATTTAAAATTTTATTAGAAATTAAGTAACTTCTGCTTCTACTTGCAAAAATTCATGGGCACGTTTCAGGTGTGTGGTGATATCTGAAGAGAGCGCCAGCTGTATACACGACCAATTCCTAAAGGTGTTGACAGTTCCAAAGGCTGATGGATTGTCATCAGATTGTAGATATCAAATCCAAGATCATGAGACATTTATAAAACAAGTATGGTTTTGATTAAAATAATAAATCAAACTAAGTGCTGTTTTATGACCTTTAACTGCAATTCAGAGAACGTTAATGCTGTTGGCTGAAAACAAGCCAATCTTTCCTGTAAAGGCAGCTATTAAATCCAGGAGAAATCAAGTCATTATGCAATTCATATCAATTAATTAGATACCTTGTCTATGCAGAACTAATATCCTACTTTGTTACTGACACTCACAATAAAACATAATAGCTGTGATAGGAGTCAGTTTAGTAGTAAAAGCAAGATTTTAAGCTCAGATTTCTTTGATTTTTTTTTTGTGTTCCATCTTGTTAACTAAAAATAATTATCCTGTTGTTACATTTATAATTTATTTAAAAATAGAAATTAAAAAAAAAAAGAAGGAAAAATGTGGTATTGTTCAGCAGCTGACATTAGTGAAAGATAATGTCATGAAGAGAATGTTATATGACAAGTGCTCTGGAAATAAAATATCAGTTGAGGAGGAAATGTCTAACAGAAATTGCTTCAAAATGTATTTCTTTGTCACATCAAGGCAAATATTCAGATTATGCTGATGTGCTTCTGAAGGAGGAAGGAGTATTTCAGTGAGGAGAAAATAAAGTAGAAGAGTTACATCATATCTTAGGGCAATTAACTCTGCCAAAGATGCACTCTTTAATTGTTAAAAGATCTTTTGACATCTACTGTAAGAAATTCTCACAAGGAGTGTTAGTCAAAGTCATACCAGGAACTTTGTCAAATCTGCACTGACAATATGTTCTAGTTTTGGCTAAGATAGAGTTTGGGCTGGGGAATTAGCTCAAATGGTAGAGCGCTCGCTTAGCATGCGAGAGGTAGCGGGATCGATGCCTGCATTCTCCATGTTCTTTTGAGGGATGCAAGGATGGAGCAAAGCCCTGCGAAAGGGACTTGGGGGTATGGGTGGATGACAAGCTGGACACGAGCCAGCAGTGTGCCCTCACAGCCCAGAAAGTCAACCGCATCCTGGGCTGCATCCAAAGAAGCGTGGCCAGCAGGACAAGGGAGGTGATCCTGCCCCTCTGCTCTGTGCTGGTGAGACCCCACCTGGAGTGCTGCGTCCAGATGGGGAGTGCTCAGTGCAGGAGGGACATGGAGCTGTTGGAGCGCGTCCAGAGGAGGGGCACAAAAATGGTCCTAGGGGTGGAACACCTCCCCTGTGAGGACAGGCTGAGAGAGCTGGGGCTGTTCAGCCTGGAGAAGAGAAGGCTCCGGGGAGACCTGATAGCGGCCTTTCAGTATCTAAAGGGGGGCTACAAGGAGGAAGGGGACAGACTCTTTAGCAGGGCCTGTTGTGATAGGACTAGGGGAAATGGTTTAAAACTGAGAGAGGGAAGATTTAGACTAGATATTAGGAAAAAAAATTTTATGGTAAGGGTAGTGAAGCACTGGAACAGGTTGCCCAGAGAGGTGGAGGATGCCTCATCCCTGGATTCATTCAAGGTCAGGCTGGACAGGGCTCTGAGCAACCTGATCCAGCTGTAGGTGTCCCTGTGCACTGCAGGAGGGTTGAACTTGATGACCTTTAAATGTCTCTTCCATCTCAGACGATTCTATGATTCTATTACTACATGAAAGTTAATTTTCTTCCTATTACTGGCATGGTGCTGATTTGGATTTAGAATGAGAATTATATTAATAATGCACTGATGTTTCAGTTATTGCAGAGCAGTGCTTACACTAAGTCAAGGACTTTTCAGCTTCTCGTGCTCCCCTACCAGCGAGGAGGCTGAGGGTGCACAAGATGCTGGAAGGGGACACATCTAGGACAGCTGATCCAAAGTTTCAGAGTCAGCTTGAGCATGAAACCAAACCATAAAACAAAAGATACTGTGAAGTTTGAAGTATTTTTGCAACAGTTGGGAAATATAAGCAACAGAATTAAAGTAAATTATATTGGTTATTCTTAGCAATGGCAAAGCACACCAGAAATGTCTCAAAGTGCAAAAATAATGTAATGTAAACATATGATTAGGTTCTTTTGAAACTAAATTAAACTTCTCCTAAAACAACAGTATTAATACTTGTAAACAACTCATAGATCCCACAGGAGAAAATGAACTATAAAAAAATGTAAATTATTTCACTTGGCATAATCCTGGTTAACATAAATGCTGTGCAGAATAGTAGTACTAAGGCATTTTTAATGCAACTAGAATACTTTTTTCCTAATAAGTTATTATGCATAGTACATTTTGGACAAAATAACTACTACTTGTATCCTACAATGTGTATTTTAAAAGAGAAATCTTCCAATAAATGATCCATTAGATGAGTCTTGCACAGGGCTCTCTACGGCCACAACATGAGAACAGCCCCACAGCTACTGTTGTCCCATGTGATGCAGAGAGTACACTCTGTCCTTGCCAGTGTTACTGAAGTGAGGAGAAATAGACACTTTAGCTTTCTTAAACATCTGGTCCCTATTTTCCATCTCAGAAATCTGTACCTGGATCAGCCATTCCTTTCATTGCATTGTTCCTCAGATAGTGGCATTTTAAAAAGATGCCCATGGTTATGCATTTGCCATCTGTACACCTGCATAAAGTCTTGACTCAGCCCAGTCTTTTAGTCTTATTTCAGTTGACTTTCAAATGGACTTAAAGTTGAATAACACATGCTTTACTGACTTGATGAATACAAATGCAGTGATACATACACAAAGGTTCGCTAATTCTCAGTTACCAGCATCTTACCTTACGTGCTGTAAGCATACCGGCTAGAAACAGCCAGAGCACACTGAATGTATTATCTCTTGTTTCTAAACCTCTGCATTTAAAGGTTAAATGCTTTGCTGGTGGAATTGGATTTGAAAGCCAAGCTTCAATGAAAAAAAAAAAAAAAAAAAAGTAAGAACAAGCAAAAAACTCGCAGCATGTACAGATGACTCATAAACCATGGAAGTATGGAGTTGCAATAGAAATGCTGATGCAATCTTAGCCATAGGTATACGAAGACAGAAAACTGTAATTGCTCCTATTTTTAAAAGACTTGAACTGGATGCGTGTTTCACAGAATTGATTTTGCAATCTGGTTGTAGCTTGTTTCTCAACTACTGTTTCAAAATGTCCCTGGTTACACCAAAAGATTATTTGTTTGCTTGTTTCGTTGGTTGGTTTTTTCCTCTGTATCTATCACTCACGTATTTCTTGTGGTATTGCTTGCAATTATTTCATTGTTAATATTACAGATTGCTACCTCTTCATTTTGATAACACAATTGCTTATTTTCCCTAATAAATTTATCTCCTCCCATACTTGAATGTCAGATTTCTTGGTTGCTTCTAGATCAGACATGTTTAATGTTCACCTTTTTCACCTAATAAAGGAGACAAGAGATTATACACACCTCCTTTCCTCCCCAGCACCTGCTGTTTACAACATGAGCAGCTGAGCAGAGGAAAAGTAGACATTCTGAAACCATACTCTCCTGTATATATGCAAATGTTTACAGAGATGAGGAAAAGGGATAGGAATGGACAAAACAGAACATGAACACCATCAAAGGGTCTGTGATGCTCTGAGCAATCTTTTTGAGCCAAGTATAGAGCAAACATAGGTTGTTTCTCACCTGTTACTGCAGCAGAGAGAAAATAGATTTTGTGTGCAAGAATCATAATCTGCTTCCCGCTTTGCACATCAGGAAACAGCTATATACAGACAGGGTTTTTGGCAGAGTCAAAATTAGCTTCTTAATGTGTGGAAATACCAGTTCCTTTGATTTGTGAAATATCTGAGATGGCATATCTAGGATGACCTTTTTCTTACACTCACTTAGGAGGGTCCTATGAGTGCCCAGAAAGATGAGGCTGTGTTACCAAGTTTGTTAAAGCAGTAGTTTCTGTATTTTACTTTAGCCCAAAATAAAAATAATGTGTTCTTCTTTTTAAGATCTTACTGTTAAATCATCCCTGGGAATATTTTAGTTGTAAAATATTTTCAGCTCATTTCTTACATTACAGTGACATTTTATCCTTAGTTATAGCTCTCAGCATGCTATAGGAGAGTATTTTCCTTTCCTGTTTGTGATAGAGAGTGGATCCAACTCCCATTACAATTAATGGACATCTGTCAGATCTAATTTGATTCAAATCAGTAAACAACAGCTCTGGTCACTTCTGTCCAGCACAATATCGTATGCAACAAATAATTCTAATTTAGATAACACCTTTGCAAAACTTAATGTATAATTAAAAATAATGTAACAGTTTCTGAAATGATGTAATATCGACTGTGAAGTAAACTACAGAATGATAATTTACATCAGCTAAGAATATAATCCAAAATGTTCTTCAATAACTAGGCACTGAGGAATTACTCATACATTTACCAAAAAACACAAAAGGTTGTTTGACAGCTCAGATAACCTCCCTTAGACTTCTTCCCCACCAAGCATGTGTGCTTCTTTCATGTTGTGAGAGCTAGATACGTACCCAATTGGCCTCTTCATCCATACTCCATTCATAATAAAGGACTTGTAGAAATGGAGTTGTTTTCAAATGAAGAATTTCCAGCAGTGATGTCTCCTGCAGAAATTTCGCAACTTTATACAGAGCAGCCTATGTAGAGTTGCTTTCCTTAATCACGTTTTGCAGATCCCCTGTAGGTCATCTAGGCTTCCCCTGTAAGCTGTACACTATGGCTCAGAAAACATGGGATTCTAGCTGTAATAAACATACCTAATCTTGACAGACAGAATGAATTTGTAGAGTTATTCCAAGAGAGTTCCATTACAAAGCCACTGACCACTATTATCTATTACCTTAATATCCTCTGCAATAAAATGTGTTTTTTGTTAAGACCTTGCTGAAGCATTGTGCATTTTTAAAACTCTGGCTTTAGGTAACCCAGATGACCACCTGAAGTGAACATGTTCATGTTGAAGACATGTACGATTAAAATTATTTTTAATGAAGAAGTCTTACAACAAATGTCTGAGGTAAAGCTCAGGATGAGGTAAGGAGGAAAAATAAAATGTAAAGAAGGTAAAGCTAGAAATCCTGTTTGAGATAATGTTTGCAGACTGGACTCTCTATACCCAGAACTGTTAACTGACAGTGTCACATAGTAAAGACTAGCTAATGACTAATTTCTAAGATGTGTGGTTGTAATGTAATTACATGTTAAAAGAGAGAAAAATGAAAAAGTAGAATAATTATTAATTAATTTACATTTTTAGGGTTAATGTTCTCCTGTAGGTGGTAAGAAAATGGCTGGCTAGTAAGCAAATCTGTTTTTTTTTATTTATTTTATGTTATTTTATGAAATATAAATATATATATGTATTCTGTATAATATATAAAACATCTTTAAAAAAGCTTGATCTGTCTAGCACTAAGAATATTGTATATATTCCATCGCATGTATCAAATTAAGAGAGGGATTTAGGCTGGATATATGGAAAAAGTTTTTTACGATAAGGGCGGTGAAGCACTGGAACACGTTGCCCAGAGAGGTGGTGGGTGCTCCATCCCTGGATTCATTCAAGGTGACGCTGGACAGGGCTCTGAGAAACCTGATCCAACTGTAGATGTCCCTGTTCGCAGTAGGGGAGTTGGACTAGATGGCCTTTAAATGTTCCTTCCAACTTGGAAGATTCTCTGATTCTATGATTTTTGTGCCCCTCCTCTGGATGCGCTCCAACAGCTCCATGTCCCTCCTGCACTGAGCACTCCCCATCTGGACGCAGCACTCCAGGTGGGGTCTCACCAGCACAGAGCAGAGGGGCAGGATCACCTCCCTTGTCCTGCTGGCCACTTCTCTCTGGATACAGCCCAGGAAGCGGTTGGCTTTCTGGGCTGCGAGGGCACCCTGCTGGCTCGTGTCCAGCTTGTCATCCATCCATACCCCCAAGTCCCTTTCGCAGGGCTCCACTCAATCCTTTTGTCCCCCAGCTTGTATTGATAGTGGGAGTTTCTGCGACCAGGTGCAAGGCCTTGCCCTTGGCTTTGTTGAAGCACACAAAGTTCTCCTGGGCCCACTCCTCGATCCTGTCTAGGTCTCTCTGGATGGCATCCCATCCCTCAGGTGTGCACATGTATATGACGTGATTAGAACCACAAAAAATTGACGGAGCAATTTTTTTTTTTCTATGAAATGTTGATATTTCAGGAAAGATAGGTGAAGAAATAAACACTGTGCATATTCATCATTTTTACCTTTAGGCTTTATGAAGAGTTGAGAGACTTGTGTTTCTTCTGGTGAGAGAAAACAAGAAGGATGGCAAAATCTTTGCAGACTCCTGTTGAAGAAATAGATGAGGCATTTCTTATCCTATTGAAAACTTAGGGCATGGTGGCTGCTAATAAGCTTAATCAAATATTTGCAGGGGAAATATTTTGACAGGTGATAGACTGACAATGAAGCTCCTGAAATGTGCTGAGGGCAAATTTTGCTTCGGAGATTGGACTGGGACCATTTAATTCAGATTTCGCTATGTCAAAAAGCGAAGAATTTACGGAGATGGCAAAGGTGTATTGCAGTATGTGTTGAAAGTAATCATAAAATGATAAAGTGAACTATCCTAAGGGAAACAAAAGTGTGAGAAAACAATTTAAAATTGTGTACTTTAAGAAGTCAAGCTTTGACAACGAACTCAGGAAAGTCATACAACAGATCATTATGGAAGATAATCTGAGACATAAAGGACCTGCGGCAAGTCTGACAGTTACTGAAAGAAACCATATAAATGCACAACAGCAAACTAGTTAATGCAAAATGAAGATAGAAAGCATGGTTAGAGATCATTTTAAGTACATTAGGGGATCTTCAGTGACCTGAAAACCTGAAAACAAAACAAAACAAAAGTAAAAAAAAAAGGTCCTATGATTATGGGATATATAATCCAGTAAGATTGTAGAGAAAGAGACCATACTTGTAAGGATAGATCTAGAAATGCTATAGACCAAATGAGTTTCATTTAGCAAAAGAAATTAAAAAAAAAAAAAAAAAAAAAAAAAAAAAAAAAAAAAAAAAGCAAGTCCTAGTCCTAAAATGCCATAAGAGGGAAACTGAAATGTATACAGGAAAAATAATTGGAAAAGAAGAGAAAAACATTTGCAAAGAATTTGTTTAATAAGACAATGGTGATGCAGGCCTGATTATGGGGGGTGGGAGGGAACTCTAAGTCACCTTAGAGTGTTTATGTTTCCGTATGAAAATTTTGAACCCTCCCTGGAAGTGTTCAAGGCCAGGCTGGATGGAGCTTTAAGCAACCTGGTCTAGTGGGAGGTGTCCCTGCTAATGGCAGGGGGGTTGGAATTAGATGGTCTTTAAGGTCCTTTCCAACCCAAACCATTCTATGATTCTATAATTTGTACCATTGATGGTACTTTTAGAAAATGTGATGAGTAAAGATTCATGTCCTAACTTAAATTATCGGTAGAAGTACTGTTAAGCTAAAACAAAGAAGACTGTATCTGTGAAAGGCTAAGATGTGGACACAATGCACCATACTACTGACTGTAACGAGGCATTGAATGAAAGCAGACAACTGGGTGCCAAGCACTGTTTGGCAGAACTTACAGACTGAATCATGTAGGACGGAAAAGACACTGAAGAGCATCAAGTTCAACCTTTAACCTAACACTATTAAATCTACCACTAAACCATGTCTTTTAGTACCACATCCATGTTTCTTAAATACTTCCATAGATGGCAACTCCACCACTTCCCTGAGCAGCCTGTTCCAATGCCTAACTATTCTTTCTGTGAAGAAACTCTTCCTGATATTGGATCTAAACCTCCCCTGGTGCAACTTGAGGCCCTTTCCTCTTGTGTTACGCCTTGTCACCTGAAAGACTGACATCCTCCTCACTGCAACATCCATTAACAATTATGCCATTGTTAACATTTCATTAGTGGTGATTTACTGCAGAAAAACAACATTTAAAAAGCAGTCTTCTAAACATAAAAGTGGAGAGTCTTTTCACTAAATAGTAATTATAGAATTATGCAAAAGTAATTGTATCCAGATTTTTTAATTTTTTCAGCTATATCCTTTCTAAGCATCAGCCATTCATTGTTAACTTTTACTATTTCATTTGCAGTGCAATCAGACTCAGAAATGGTCTGCACGGTAATTGTCTCACTCTGGTGACAAAAATGACACATCTTTGTACTGCAGCTAAATTATACTTTAAGAAAGTTATTTTGAGTTAATTTAGATATTGTTGTCAGAGACTCTAATTCATAATTATACAAAACAACTGAGTGATTAACACTGGGGCCTGCATGAAGTCTGTGCGCCAACTTCTAAAATTCTAAACTATGGCAACACAGCCAAATATCATACGTTTCCTTGTAATTACAAATCAACATCTTCCTAGTGCTAAACCAAACATAAAAATCAAATTCCAGCATATTTCTGTCTTTAAATAAGTGGCTTTAAAGCTTCTGTAAACCGAGGTTCAAATCTGTGACACAGACCAATTATGTTTCGATATCAGAGGATTATATTTCCAATTAAAAGGAAAAGAGAGAGGTCACAATATTTTTAGAAATTTGGCTAATTAATTAAACTGCTGACTGGCTGATACAGTTTTCCTATGCTCTATCCAGTAAAACTATCAGCCTTTAATCACAACTCATTTGCCTGAAAAGTTAATATACAATTATCGTTGTAATGCTGTCCTGTGCAACTGATTTCTTGTACTGACACTTGTCGGCCACAGCTTCACTGAGATAACACCAAATGTGTTCAAGTATCAGCTGAACACATGATTTTCATTATAGCAGTGGAAACAATAGCATCTCTTAATTCAGGTTAGTGTAATGAATGTAATAAAGTGTAGTTCTTTTTAAACATACAGTGAAGACAAATGGTAGGATTCATCTTTAGAGAAAAAAAAAATCCGAAACTAGATATATACATCTTTCACAATTAATAATCTGTTAAGCACTCCCTATAGCTGATAGAAGTCTGGGGGGAGGAGGATTTTTTAAAAGGGGACATACGTGTAGAGTGGCTTTTATGTGAAGTAAATTAACTGCCCTTGAACAGCCTTGCTGAGCAGAGACATATGTGCAATTTGATGTCATATACTAAAAAAAGCTTTTTATGTTTTCAGATGTAATAGTTAGACATATTTTTTTAAAGATAAGCTATAAAAAATGATATATGAATGTACAAATATTGACCTATATTTTGGCTATATTTTTTTAAATTAATTTTAAACATTACACATAAAAACTCTGTAATGGGAAAAGTCAGCAAAAAGACTTTGTGATATTTTTAAAGTTCCCGATAAAAAAAAAATAAAATAAAATAAACTGATCAGGTTTACAAAGTTCTGTACCTGATTTATTTACAAGTCCTACAACTCAGACAGGGAGAATTGCTAGAGTATGTTTTAGGACTCTTTAAGAACCATATCTATTTGACTGAGTTAACAGAAAATACAAAATGTCATGAACATATTCATTACTTTATTTGGCAAAAATAAGTGTGGACTTAGCAGCAAAGGGGAATTGGGTAGTTTATGATTGCAAGCAACAATATGATTTTATTGCAGCATGACTTATTAAAGTATCTTTCTGTAGACATCTGTAGACATGACATTTACTCAGGACCAACACTTTGTGTGTAAGATTTCCTGATACTGGGTAAAAACAAACCTTCCTGAAAGCTCCAACTTTATGAACATTGTTTAAAAGACAAATATAATCATTGTTATGCTTAAATCCACTGTGAGGAATCTGAATGTGACCTTCTGTTCCTTTCTGCATTTGAGTTTTACCTGAATAACTGTTCATATAGTGATATGATTCTTAACATGAACAAGTCATAGAATCATAGAATCATAGAATGACTTGGGTTGGAAGG